>JAEIGO010000057.1:0-147500 GCA_018903765.1 Drosophila aff. chauvacae BK-2020 | reverse complement strand
TAAAAAAATGTCGTTTTGTCAATTTTGTTGTGCGGTAGTAAAAACTGAAGGAGTAAAATTCATCCGTTTTCCCAAAGAAGATCGGAAAAGAAAATTGTGGGAAGAATCCTTAGGATGCAGTTTGGCTCATAATGCCAGGATTTGCGACACACATTTCAAAGGATCGGATTTTTATGGAGAAACAAAGAGCTAAGTGGAACGAAAGAGAAGGCGTTTGATGCCAAACGCCTTGCAAAGACAGCCTACCCCTGGCCATAAAGAATCAAAGCCCATTGTGGCGAATTCAAAATTATTAAAAATAAATCTTTGACAAGGATTAAAACGAAAACTACAATTCAACTTTTTTTATTTTGCATATTTTTCTTATTTATCATTTTGTCTTGGTTTTTGCGGTCTTCCTGAACATTCAAAATTTGGTTTTGCCGACTTAAGGTCAAAAATTATTAAAAATCAAAATATAATTCCAAAATGATTAAATTTTTTACCAACATATTTCGGAGACACATCTGTAGCCGCCATCAGAGCTATTTGCTTGCCTATTAATACAAATGTTGTAGTTATTTATTATTATTATCTTAGCTTATGTTTCAGCAGTGTGTTGTATATATACACACAGCCAGACTAAGGGTTAAACTCATCATGACTCAAAACAAACTGACAGCAAAAGTTTTTTTGAGTGTTTTTGAAAAGCTTTTTTCCCGTAAGCTAGAGCTTTTTCTAACGAGATCACCTTGTAGTTATTACATCATGGTCCCATCAGGCAATATGCCATGTTGACACAAGGGTTAAAGATTTCAAATTTGACAAAATCGTCGAAGCACAACCTTCCCTGTCAACAATCAAACATGTACTGATTTCAGTGCCTGACGAGAGAGCGACGAATGCTGACTGGACTACCTTTCTAATTGTATCATGGTCATCCACAGGAGTAAGCTAGAACCCTAATTTGTGACCATTCAGATCTATCGAGAGAGAGAGAATCCTTAGGCGGCCATTCAGGTCGTCCACAGGAGTAAGAGAGAACCCTAATTCGTGACCATTCAGATCTATCGATTAGAGGGGTATTACGGGGAACTAACTACGATTTATTTACCCAGGTCTACTGATTCGGCTTACCAACGCTGCTGACTACTGCTGATGGTTACTGCTGATGATTACTGCTGCTGGCTGCTGCTGCCGGTAGGCTTACCTTTTCCGATCGCTGTCTTCTACTGAGTGTCGATATGAGGCCAGCCGCCCGCTTTATATAGGCCCCTGCGGCTTTTAGTGTGCCCGCCGACGATTCCCGATTTGCCATATTTAGTGTGGCCAACGCTCCCTTCTAGTGTGACCCTCCTCAGTCGATGGCGTGCGCGCGTATTCAAATTCAAATTTATATTTATTCCAGGTTCCTCCAAATTATCTTTGTTTATTTACTTCAGTTTCTTTCTCTGGCTATGTCTATTCTTATCTCTATTAATTTATTTTATTTATTTATTCTTACTTTTGTGCGCGGTACACGTCACATGTTGTTGCCTTGAGGATGTGGTTGCTGGTTATCCTTGAGGATGTTGTTCGGTTGAGAGCTTGTGATCGACCGAAGGCTCTGCTCTACTATCTCCTATGCTTATCGCGTCGGGCACGTATTCGTATTCTTTTGAACTATAGTATGTTACCCATGTTTCGTGTCTTGGCCGACAAGTCCCTTTGGTCCGTGCCTATGTCTGACTGTACATTTCGGGCTTCGTCAACTCCCGAACGATGTTTACCCATGTTTCGAGTCGTGGCCGACAAATCCATGTGGATTTGCTAGGCTAAACTTTTCGTCCGAAATGTGGCTTCTATGGTTGTGTGTTTCCCTGAAGAGTTCGTCCCTAACCTACAATTTTCTGTCCATATTTATCTAACTTGTGGGGCTTTAATCTACGATGGGTGTTAAGTATCCTTTTATCCTGCCTAGTCCCTGTTCGGGCGCCAATCTGTAGGGATGCTAATCACGGGCCAGGATAAATACTCAACAAGGCCAGGATCCTCCACAGAAATACTTATTTGTGAGACAGGCAGAATAAAAGGGGCCTACTGGCCAGGATTTGGAACGTAAAGGAAATGGAAACTGAAGGGCAGGAGGGTTGCCGCAGCGCTCGTCCCGTATCCATGGTCTTCTCCTGTCGTCAACTACGTATTCGCGGAGCCATACTTTGGGGGCCCTAGGGGGGGTGAAGCGCTGCAATGGCGAGATCCTTGCCATAGACGGCTACGTAATCGCGGGGCCGTTCCCAATGCGGGGCTCTGGAGGAAGGTCGGCAGGGGTGGAGGGAATTAAAAATCCTGTTTCTCGTATAGTCTTGTCCTTTGATTATTGTTATATTTAATTCCTAGTCTTGGTCCCTACTGTAACTGTCCCTATTCGCACATGTTCCCCCCGTTGGGATTCGGCCCGAGGCCCGGCTCACCCGACTACTCCTTCATGGTGGTGGCCCGCTAATCCAGGGCGGCGACCACCGCCAAGTCCGTGGTCCAGATCCCGCAGTTGGAATCCTGCGGGCAGGATTCTATGTCCGCTCCTCGTCGTCCTCTTCCTGGTTTCCAGGCACATCTGGTGGGTTTGGCTTCCTCCCCACTTCTTGTCGATCGGCGGATAGCGTTGCGTCCAGCAAGCCTCCTCTGCCGCCGATCTGCTGGCCGAGCGTTATCGCCTTCGGCCGGCACGAAGTCTTTTCTGCTTAAGTGGCGGCGTCGAGCTTCGGCTTGCCTCGCTGTTGGTGAGCTTTGGCTCTGCCAAGGAGGGCTCTTCACGTTGGGCTCTGCCGGTGGGCTGTGCCGCGACGGGCTCTGCCGCGATGGGCTCTGCCGGTGGGCTCTGCCGGTGGGCTCTGCCGGAGGGCTCTGCCGGTTTTTTTTTTCACGATTTATGATAGGTTTATTAAAGCGGCTGTTAACGCTAATTCACTACAACTATTACTAAAAAAACAATTTATCTGCAGTGGTGCTGGTGTTAAACATGAATAAGTTTTAAGTATTTTCAGGCTAACAGCTGCCCAGAGAATGGAATAAAGGTGAGGTTATGGGATAAAAGGTGTTCGAGTGAAAAGCGTACAGGAATAGAAATTGGTAAGTGCTTAAGGTATCCTCCGACGAGCCAGCTGAGCTAGAGTGGTCCTCTTGAGTCTTCTTCTTGGAAGTGGTATAGTAGTGTCCCTTGCCAGAGGATTCGGGTGAGTCAGAAGCCTTTCCCAGTGTCTTCTTGCCGCCTCGTTTATGTAATCCCCAATTAAAGGAACTTTAAGATCGCGATGAATATCTCGGTTCCGGATGTACCAGTCTGCTCCAGAAATGCATCTTAGGAATTTAGATTGGAAGACCGAAATTTTTTTAAGGTTTGATTTTGACGCCGCACCATAAATGGGAAGACCATATTTCAAAATAGGAGCAAGAATACTAAGATAAATTCGCCTCTTGTTGGACAAACTTAACTTGCTGGCAGCGCGAGTAATCCAATGCAGCCGCCGAGCAGCAGTCTCCAGTTTACCCTTTGTCTTTTTAATATGAGACAAAAAATAATATTTAATTTATATAATACATATAGTTGAAATCCCTTTTTTTCCGCTGCAACTACCCTCAGGATAGTATGAAAGTTGGAAATAAATCGATGTTCAGTGAAAATTAAAATCTAACATTTTCTCCATACAAGAAATGTTTTAAGGTTATAAGACTTACATATACTAATATATATTTTAAATTATAACTTTTTGGGTTTCCTTACCTTTTCAGTGGCATCAGTAATATAAAATTTAACCCTAGAAGGGTATCGTTAATTTTCACCCGCTTGTGGGTAAACTTCGTCCAATAGACGAACACAGACTTTGCACTTCTATAACTTTAACACGAACAACTTTTTTCTTCTGAAATAAACTGTTATATACATTTTGAAGTTTTCTGAAAAGGATAATTAAAAAACAACAACAATTTTTTCTTTAATTAAGATGTTTTTTAATAATAAAAACATAACAAAAATTGCACTTCATTTTCGAGATTATTGGTTTTGAGGAACATAAAATATATTTTTTCAATTCAATATTTCAATGTTTTTTTTTTGTATTTCTTTAAATGTATGTTTATCTTATTATAAAAATATAAACTTTGTTTATTTTGGAAGAAGTGTTACACACGCTGTGCACACCTCAATCTTGTGTTCGCCACAGATGTTTTTTTTGCAAGAGTTGCAAATACTTTTCGTCATACGACGTTTTGTGTAGTGGCATAACTTACAATTCTTTCTTTTTTTATCATTTTCATCAACTCTATGATTTTCTAATAATGATTCAGATCTTAATTGACTTGGAAGAGTGGTAATTGTGGCTCGTTTTTTAAATATATTTTCTGTTAGGTCATTGTATATTGATTTAACAAAATCTTTCTGAGATAAAGGTTTTCCTTTAGCTAGGTTCATATTATGACAATATATTATATAGCTTTTATTAATGGCCATATTAAGAATGCCATAAAAAAGACACATGGGCCACCGATTAGTCTTTCGAGAAGTTGACATAGTTGAACACATTTGGTCAAAGGTCGACGCCTGCTTTTGTGGAGTTATAAAATTCTACCATGATGGTTTGCCATTAGACTCATTTATGGTTCCTTCTTCAGAACAAGAAGAAAGTAAATATATAACTTTGTTGCTTTGAGCGCAGAGGTTCAACAATAGTTAATTTATATGGCTCTTTCAAATTGGCGTTGGCAAGGGGTATTCATGTGAACAAATTGTCCATCGTAACATTACGGTTAGACCATTAATTTTCACCCGCTTGTGGGTAAACTTCGTGAGTGATTTTTTTTAAGCGGTATGTTTGATTGATTGATTGATTTATTTGACTTCCTAACGCTACAAGTTTAGAACTTATAAATTACAGCGCTAGTCACAATGAATTAAAACAAATTTTATGCATAAAATATTCTTAGTCTAACAATTTAAATTTCTTATAATTTATAATTTATTATTATTTATATATCTATGTATTTAATTTAACTTAATCCTAATCCTAAGTCGCTTTAATTTAATTTAATTTATTGGGCTGTTCTGATTTATGAGAGTACCTTTTCCTTAAACTGCGTCGCATTGCTAATGTTTTTAATATTATTTGGAAGATGATTCCATAATCGTATAGCATTTATAAAAAATTGTCTTTCAGAAGTCAGTGATCTGGGTCTTATGCATATTATGTTGTTTATTCGTCTAGATGTAGTGAATGTTAATTTTTCAAATAAATAATCTGGCTATTTCTGATAAATTTATTTGTGAATAAATGTCAGTAATCTCATCTTTATCCAACCATTAAGTTCTAGGTCAAAAATTGTATAGGCATAACTAGACACATGTTCCGTCCATGGCAGATTGAATATGTATCTTGCAATGCTATTAAAAACTATCTTTAGTTTATTATGGCTGATCGAATCGCAATTTGAAAAGACTTCTAATCCATAAAACAGAGAAGGGACTAAACATGTTTTTGCTATTAGCATACGAACAGACATCCCTTAGTCATAGACAATGTTCTCAGCATTCCATATATTTTTCCTACTGCCTTTGCGATGTGATCATTCCAGGTAAGTGTCCTATTAAATATAAATCCCAGATTCACGGCTTTTTCGACATACTCCAATGGAGTGTTATTAATCTGAAGTCATCCTATATTATCTAGATAAATTTTTTTCCTACTTATTACGAGATACTTAGACTTGGATGGATTTATGCCTAGCCCATTTTTAATTGCCCATTCATTTACTCGTGCAAGTTCACTGTTACATACATCTATACATTCACTTATTCTGTTTAAAGGACGAATCACATACATTTTAACATCATCGGCATACAAATTAACGCTACAATTCGATAACACAGATGAAAGGTCATTAGCATAAAGTGTAAATAACAATGGACCAAGCACTGAACCTTGGGGGACACCACGAGTAACATTTTCCAAATCAGACGACACATTTGACAAAACAACAGATTGACGACGATTATATAAGTACGAAGACACAAGCTTAACAGACGTTTTTGAAAAATAAAACATATTTCGTAGCTTTGAACATATAATATTATGGTTGACAGTGTCAAAAGCCTTGCTATAGTCCAGTAAAACTAAAAATGTAACATTGTTATCGTCCATTTGTTTCCGTATATCGTCAGTAATTTTTTAAATAGCTGTGGTACAGCTTCGATTTTTTCTAAATCCAGATTGATTATTACTTAGTATTTCATTGTCAGTGAGGAATTTATTTATTTGGTTTGCCATTATATTTTCTAATATTTTGGAAAGGTAGGGCAGTATCGCTATAGGTCTGTAGTCATTATTTGATTTCGGAATAGGAACAATTTTTGCCGTTTTCCAGCAATCTGGAAACGTCGAGGTTGTTAGCGCCGTATTAAGAATATGCGTTAAATAAGGTTATAAGGTTAGTCAGAACTTTGGGCAGGCTGTTAATAAATAGTGTAAACAGGGGACACAAATACATCCCTTGCGGGACGCCAGAAGTAACCCTGATAACATTAGATAAGGTATTTTTAAGTAGGACATTTGGCGTCCTGCCACTCAGATAGCTTGAGATCCAACTAAGAAGATAAACCGAAAATCCCATTAGATCGAGTTTTTCGAACAAGAAGAGAATGGTTAAAAAATTCGAATGCTTTACTGAAATCCGTATAAATTACATCTGTCTGAAAGTTTTTATGGAAGCCATTTATTATGAAGGAAGTGTTCTTAAAAGATTAGATGTCTTTGATCTTTGCATTATAAATCCAATCTGATATAGAGAAATTATTGATCTATTCATTTGCGGTAAAAATATTTTCGAAAATATTGAACAAATTGCTGTGGATAATGATTGCTACACCAATGGTTTTATTATACGAGCCCCGACCACACTATTAATTCGTAAAAAAAATTTTGAAGTGGTAGGGTGTGGACTCTTTTTTTTTTTTTTTTTTTTAATTAATTATGAGTCCTAAACGTATACATAATTATTATATTTTTTTTTTTATTTTGCTATTGGCTTTATTTATTTAAGCGCATCATTGAAAGAAAACGGATTCTTTTGCTGAAAGGAAGAAAATATTTATTGCAAATCAAGTTGTAAGGATGCTTATCAGGATCAGGGCCAGGATAAATACTCAGCCAGGCCAGGATCCTCCACAGAAATATTTATTTGTGAGACAGGCAGAATAAAAGGGGCCTACTGGCCAGGATTTGGAACGTAAAGGAAATGGAAACTGTAGGTCAGGAGGGTTGCAGCAGCGCTCGTCCCGTATCCAAGGTCTTCCCTTGTCGTCAACTGCGTATTCGCGGAGCCGTACTTTGGGGGCCCTAGGGGGGGTGAAGCGCTGTAAGGGCGAGATCCTTGCCAGGCTGGGATCGACAGATGCGGAGACTCACCATGGGGAACGTAATCGCGGGGCCGCTTCCCAGGCGAGGATAGAGAGAAAGGATTCCCGCTATGGACAAAGGCTGCGTAACCGCGGGGCCGTTCCCAAGGCGGGGATCAGGGAGGAGGATTCCCGATATGGGAAACGGCTGCGTACTCGGGGGGCCGTTCTCAATGCGGGGGTCAGGAGGAAGGTCGGTAGGGGTGGAGGAAATTAAAAATCCTGGTTCTCGCATAGTCTTTTCCATTGTTTATTGTTATATCTAATTCCTATTCTTGGTCTCTACTGTAACTTTCCCTATTTGCACATGTTCTACTACTCCTCCATGGTGGTGAACCCGCTAATCCAGGGCGGCGACCACCGCCAAGTCCGTGGTCCAGATCCCGCAGTTGGAATCCTGCGGGCAGTATTCTATGTCCGCTCCTCTCCTTGGTGTCGTGGTCCTCTTCCTGGTTTCCAGGCACGTCTGGTAAGTTTGGCTTCCTCCCCACTTCTTGTCGATCGGCGGACAGCGTTGCGTCCAGCAAACCTCCTCTGCCGCCAATCTGCTGCCGAGCGTTATCGCCTTCGGCCGACAGCAAGCATTGTGTGCTTACGTTGCGTCGTCGAGCTTCGGTTCGCCTCGCCGTTGGTTCTTGTTGATGGGCTTCGGCTCTGCCGAGGTGGGCTCTGCCGCGATGTACTGGCTCTGCCGCCTTATGTTGGCTCTGCCTCGATCGGCGGATAGCGGTGCGTCCAGCAAGCCTCCTTTTCCGCTGATCTGTTGCCCGAGCGTTATCGCCTTCTTCGGCTTTGCCGAGGTGGGCTCTGCTGCGATGTACTCGCTCTGTCGCAGTGTGTTGGCTATGCCCGTTGGGCTCTGCCGCGATGGGCTCTGCCTGTGAGCTCTTCTGCTGGATCTTGCGGGTTAGGGATGTGCGTGGGTATTGGTGGGATATGTTTAACCCCTATGTACACACAATGATGCCCTTCTGGGGCTTCCTAACCTATACTTAATTTCTATGCTTATTTTACTACCCTAAATCCCAAAATATATTAAACTAAATCCATACGCTAGTATTACAAATTAAAACTGGCCCTATTCTAACTTACTACTACTATATACAGCTATCTACTAGCTACAAATTATCCTATTCTACCTACATGTCCACAAAATCCTATTCTACATACACAAAACCCACATGTCTACAAAAATGTTATGGGGAACTAGGAGGGTTCCTCACAAAGTCAATATTAATTTCTTTCAGTGTTGTCGTCAATGTTTACGTTTCTTTAAATGGCTTTAAATTACCAGTACATCCAAGTTCTAAACGTGGATTAGATTATAAAAAGGAATTGACAAAAGAGACAAATCAATCAGCTCGAGCGGTTGATAAGCCTTAACTCAGGAAGCCAGGCTTTATACTGAGCGACATAATTGATATTTAGTAACTTTGTGTTTTCCTTTTGGCATTTTCACTCACCCACTTTTGGTTCTCGAAGAAGGTCTTCTTGTCGATGAGATTTTGTGTTGTATGTTAGTAAAATTTAAAATATATATGTATGCACTATTTGCTTTTTACATATTAAATAATTAATGGATATTGTGTAATTTTTAGTTACGGTTTCCAATTATTTTATTTGTATATATTTTTGCATTGGCAACGAAATTTTACATTGGTTTTTTCTTTCTTGTCTTCCTGAACTTATCACCGGAACACACATCACTATCATCATCACGATCAAATGCTTTTGTTTTTTTTTTTTAACCAGTTTACATGCCGATTGTAAACTTAAATTATTTTTCCAAGGCTTAGCCATTTCAACTATTTTCACCTCCTGTTTACTATATATATATTTTCTGGCTTTTGTTTTGTACTAGTTACTTTCGGTTTTCATTTCTTTTGTTCTTTTTGATAGATTTTCAAGAAATGTGATCTCCAAAAAAAATGTACTCCCAGCAGAGATAACTTACTCCAGGCAAATTTTTGCGTCGGCGTGGAATAGTTTTCAATTCTGCTCTGTTTCCTCGGGTAACCAGTGTTTCCTCTTTTAAGGGAACTGATCGCCCCAGCGATTTCTCGCAGTGCAGTCGAAGATAAGAAAAGGCGTGCCCTAATCGTGCAAGAATGTTATTAGGAGTCGTTTGGCAATTTTATTTGAAATAATTACCTTGTCGACTCGGCAATCCACCGCCGCTTATTAATTGGCTCTTATTTGTGGCTTTTTAATAATGATCCCAAAATAAAATCTGGAAAAAGTTGGGAGCACTTCGGTTGGTACTCCAGGCTTTTTTTTTTTCTTAATTCGCCTGTTCGTTGGTCTTATCTCTGGTGGGATTAGAACGAACTAGTATGCTTGACGATCGTCGATACAAGAGATCGAAGCGAGATGCTGGGGACCCGAAGAACCCTTATCCAAAATTCCAATTTAATATTCACCAGCCTGGTCAATTGTCATTTTGATGACGTTGCCAGATAATCTTCTGATAATTCCGATTTTGAAAAGTCTTGCTATATGGGGCCATTTTACCACCAGATAATCTAACGAAGGGATCAAACGTTGCACGGTTAGCTGGAATTAGCTTCGTAGATCCTTAGGGTGATATGTACCGATTTGTTTGCCTTGTAATGTTACTAACACAATAAGCTGTTTCTATTTTTTTCTTCACTCGACACTTTGAAAACTGAGGCCCTAATTTCTAAGTAAAATTCTTCGAGAAATTACTTATGTAAAAGTTTCTCCTAAACACCTCTTGACCTTCTTTGTACGATACCGTCTTGGATCGCAAATTGTTTTGTGTCGCTTTACGCTCATAAGCCGCACGGCTATTTTGCTTTATATCTTCTCGTAACCAATGTAGTTTATCCTAAATATTTAAAAACTGCGATTCTTCTAAGAGGAATAGCTTCCTTTGTGGGAGTCGAGTCAGGATGACAGCCCAATAGGTACTATTGCAATTATTTGGCAACGAACCATCCTAGCGAAGTCCAGATCCTGGCAAATAGTGTATTTTCGATAAAATATTGCAAAGAATCCCCGAATAGGATTTTGGGCAAAATACCTGGCCTTGATTAAATTTATATATAATTTTCAGCATTTAAAGAAGTGAAGGTCTTAATATCAATTAATAGTAGTAAATTAAAACAAAGACGTAATGTAAAGAAAACTTGCAATATAATCATTCATATCTTTATTATTTTTTTTTTCGTTTGCTGAAAATAAACAAAATTACTCAATAAGAACTTTCTTAACGTAAATACGTAGACCTTTAATCTTTAGGAATAGGTTAAGATAATGTATCGAAATATTATCTCTATCTTTGATTATATGTTGTCGAATATGAATTAATCTGATGTATTTTTGGGCACCAAAGGGTATGTAAAGCAGCGGTTGTAAAAGGGTGTAGTCTGAATGGATTTCACAGATAGGGTGGGTAAAGAATAAGTCCAATAACATCAGGGTCTCGTCTTCAATACGTACACTTGCTTGTCTGATTCTTAACCGTTGGTTATCGTATTTGCAGCTATCTTATCTTTGTCTACAGTATTATATCTGTGACACTCTTGTTCATCTTAACAAAAAACCCACGCACATTTTTCCTTAGCATGCCGGTCAAAAAGTAGACAGAGTGTTTTGAGGTGGGCTGAAGCTGCTGCAGCGTCAGAATCCGGACATCCCAACCGCGGACTGGAAGGTTCTGCACCTTGCGACCCCATTACCCAAGGAGGGGGGCCAGAGTGCAGTCCTCCAGATTAACAAGGAGGCAGAGGACATCCTTTATCCGAGATACGGGAAGATGGCGTGGGGCATGGGGAGAGTGTACCTGCGCCTCAAAAAACGCCATCCCGGGGATAAGGATGCTCACACCCTGACGGCAGGCGAGGTGGAGAAGGACTTAGGTCTGGAAACCATCGTGGACGCCGCCCAGGGACTCTCACTGGACGAGGGCGCGGAGGACGGTGACCTAACGTTGACAGTCAACCCGTCGAATGGAGTTGAGCCCAGTACCTATGCCACTCAGGGTACTGCAGCTCAATCTCCATAAGAGTAAAATCGCGTCGGCGGAACTCCTCATCGCCCTGGAGCAAGGGTCCGCCGACATAGCTTTAGTCCAGGAGCCATGGATTGCCTCGGGCAATGCCGTCGCCGGACTAAAGTCGTCCAATTACAACTTGTTCTACACACCATCGGTAAGCAGAAATAGAACCGCCGTACTTGTACGGAAGGGTCTCCATGCTAACCTTATGTCTCGTTACAGCACGGATGACCTAACTGTTGTGATGCTGGAGAGCGAGAAGAAGCGCCTTATGGTAGCTTCCTGCTACATGGCACACGACAGAACGGCCCCTCCGAAGGATCTCAGGAGCATGGTGGAAGCTATCCCGAACGACCAGCAACTGATCGTGGGTGCAGACGCCAACGCACATCACTGCGTGTGGGGGATCCCCGACATCAACGACAGAGGTGAGTCACTCTTAGACTTTCTATTACCCACTAACCTATGCATAGCTAACGTAGGAGAAGAACATACCTTCGTAGGTCCCACCTCCTCAAATGTGCTAGACATAACACTTGTAAGGGGACAATGTACAATGGTATCAGAATGGAGAGTCCTTGAGAGACCATCATTCTCAGATCATAAGTACATTCAATTCCAATACGACTTCGACCACTCTCCCAAACCAACTGTCTTTAGGAACCCCCGGAACACCAACTGGGGAAAGTTTAGGAAGACAATCTCTACACGACTCGCGACTGGCCCGGGCCTAGTAAAATCCGCTGAAGACATAGAAAAGTCCCTAGAGACCCTCTCCAGGGAATTACTAGATGCGCAATGCGCAGCATGCCCGACATCTAGAGCTAGGAAGAGGACCAAGCCACCCTGGTGGAATAGTAATCTTTCGCTCCTACGCAATAACCTCAGAGAATTCTTCAAAATCGCCAAAGAGGCGAAAGAGGATGTGATCGACGAGGAATGCAATACCCTACTCAGGGATTACAAGAAGGAAATACGCAGGGCACAACGAAGCTCGTGGAGAAACTTCTGCTCCAATATCGAGACGGCCCCAGAAACGGCTAGACTCCGGAAGTTGCTATCGAAGCAACCCACCATACAGAGTCAGCTCAAACGCGACGACGGACAGTGGACTGAGGGCAGCGAGGATGCCCTAACAGCACTAATGCATGCTCACTTCCCAGGATGCACTGAGATATCCGATGATAGCAAGCATCAGGACCTCGCACTTGGAGAAGAGAGTCTCCCAACAAACCTAATATCCTCTAGAAGAATCCAATGGGCTATAGATTCCTTTGCGGGAATTAAAGCACCAGGACTAGATGGAATATTCCCAGCCATGCTACAGGTGACCAAAGAAGTGATCACCCCATGGCTACACGCTATATACACAGCTTGCCTAAGCACGGGCTATATCCCTATCCTCCATTGGAGGATAGGGATTGTCTTCCTGCCAAAAGCAGGCAAGTGCAGCCATGTGAGCCCCAAGGATTACAGGCCGATTAGCCTCACCTCATTCTTACTTAAGACGCTAGAAAAGCTGTTGGACATATACATCAGAAACGATGTAGGACGACTGCTGTCATCCAACCAGCACGCTTACACGAAAGGGAAATCAGTGGAGACGGCACTACACTCGTTAGTAGCCACCATTGAGAGAGCCCTGTATAACAGCGAATATGCTCTAGGAGTGTTTGTGGATATATCCGGATCATTCAATAACGTGACCACAGACGCTATAATGGACCGCCTAGAAGCGGCCAACACGCCCCCCGCCATCAGTATGTGGATAAGAAATCTACTAAGCTGTAGGCGGGTACAATCCGATTGGGGCACCGCCTCCACGGTGAAAGGAGCACACATGGGCACACCGCAAGGCGGGGTCCTGTCGCCTCTTCTGTGGAATCTGGTCAAGAGATTCGAGAGGAAGGCCCCAAAGATAACAGCCTATGCTGACGACATAGGCATAATTATCACGGGAGTCTGTCCAACGACCCTCGATTATAGAATCAACACTCAGTGAGATATGTGAGTGGGCGAAGAAAGTAGGACTCAGTATCAACGCGGACAAGACGGACCTCATTCTCTTCACCAAGAGATACAAGGTGCCGCTGTGGGTCCCCCCGAAAATCAACTCAACCAGGCTAACCCCGAAGACACAAGTCAAGTACCTCGGAATTGTATTAGACAGCAAGCTGGCATGGAAGGCCAATGTACTAGAGAGGATAAAGAAGGCCACCATAGCGCTTTATGCATCCAAGAAGATGCTTAGCAGCACATGGGGCCTCTCACCCGCTCTAATGCACTGGATTTACATCTCGGTGGTGCGTCCAACTCTGATGTATGGAGTCTTAGTGTGGTGGCAGGCCATGGAAAAGAAGACGTATAACAAGCTCATGGAGAGGACTCAGCGGCAGGCACTGCTCTGCATAACAGGGGCGCTGAGATCAACCCCCACAAAAGCACTCGAAACTATAATAGGAGTTGATCCCCTAGACATCCACGCGCAACTGATTGCAGGAAAGGCGGCACAACGCCTAGTTGCATCAGGAAATATGTCCCTACAGGGATTCGGGCATAGTTCAATTGGTCGAGACATGAGCAGTATATCTGACTACATGGTCACCAGAACGTGCCCGGATGTAAAAACAACTATATTCATGGGACCAGACGTTTGGAAAACAGGTCAGGACCATGCTCAACACCTCAACATATACACCGACGCACAGTGGGCCAAGTGGCATTTCTAGCGGAACTAAAGTAATAACTCAAGTAAATTATGGAATATTTGAATGAAAATTTTAATTTAACAAATTTAACAAATTTATAACATATTTGAACAAAAAAATTAATCATAATCGGATGAATCCGAATCATTTAAATTATTTTTGAAATTGGTAAGCAGTCCAGCAACGGTTGTGTCCAACTTTAAATATTTATATGCATATTTTTTGGTTTTTGAAAGACTCGTTATAAGCGGATCCGATGAAACAAGTAACATCTTGCATTGTATTGTTTCTTTGGTCCTTACGGGAATGGTTTAACCGCATATTCCTGAAATCTTTGTTTCTGGCTTCAAGTGCTTATTCAGACATTATTCCAATCGGAAGTCCTACTTTGTTGATGATATCGGCTCCGTGTATTAAAACTTTGTTCACAGATGACGGCATATAAAACCATGGATATTGGTCGACAAAAATTTTAGCTGTTTCCATGGCATATGAGCCAAATGAATCGGTATTTACTTGATATAAACAAGACATCACCCTAAGGATCACACTAAACCTGTATATAAGTGCTTCGCTAACTCCAGTAATGCCAGCTACCAATTTTGGTTGGCTAAAAAACCGTCTTGCAGTATTTCCATTGTTGGTATTGCCACTACTAACCATAGGAATATCTAACAATAAGCCCATCTCCTTTCTCAGCTGTAATTGAATTTCGGATTTTCTGGCTTCTACTCTTGCCTTATCTTAACCTCGAACTTGCCATTTTTTAATTGGAAGTCTGTACGAAATATGTAAGACGCATTCAAAAAATCGTATCCACGCATGCAGAGTAGATAAGCCATATTTTAAAAGAAATCCATCAACTGGATACGTTTTTACCAAACTAATATTATTCATATTTTTTGGTACTGCTCTACAAATTCCACATGTCTGAAAAGATGCTTCAGCAAGGACGCTAAATGTTTTGCCGTCCATCATGGTCATGTGGAACTCGTGCGAAATAGTAAATGAAAGGGTAGTTATTGGTTTAATTTTACCTATTTCGGTTTTTACCTTATCGCACTCTGATCGAATTAGTTCAGTAGTGTTCTTTTTACAAATCAGTTTTAAAGGCCGACAATAGCGAGTTGAGGAAGGTCTCGGGTTTTTCAACAAAATTTTTGATCCAAGCTGAATTTGTAGTGGTACAAGGCAAACTGCAAATAGGTGTTGATCGATCATATCAGTTTCACCATTTTGAAACTTTTGACGATAAGTTGCATGTCCACTGCTACCATCACAGCCCCATATATGAATTACAATTAAATCAGTATTGTTATTATTTTCTGAAAATTGATTTTCAAAAACCGAGGAGTGCGCCTGTATAATTCGACTTACAGTATGGTCGACCAAGCTCTGCAGTGTTATTTCAGCTGAATAGTCCGAATATTTCAAGCTGCTTGGGTAGCACATAACCTTTGCTGAATACAATCTTTGGTAGGTCGGCTATATATCTCCATTCATTTCTTTAGCACTACATCGCATTAGCTTGAATGTGTGCTTCGTGAGGTCTGCATCTATATACAAAGCCAGTGCCTCTTCAGGTGAGTAAGGATTTGGTAATATCACTTGTGTGTTGAATGATCTTTTAATTTGTGGTCCTGTACTCTCATCTGCATTTAAATCAGATACAATTTTGGATGCGCTTCGGATTCCAGATTTATATAGGCTGGAGCTTGCTGCCACCATTAGCTCTCCACATGTGGTTTCATTTACTAAGCTGGAAACTTTTCTGGTCTGTGCTTTAGGGCAGAGATCACCAAAATCCTTCTTGGGTCGACCTGTGTCTGAATTTGATGTCACATTGTGCAGAAAAAGTTGCTCATCAAGCCATTTCTGATTTCTTTTCTCGAAAAATGACTTGTTGTAATGGCATGCCTTCCATTTTTCTGTAAGCCTGCTCACAAAATTCTTAATTTTCTTTGTAATTTCCTCAATTTCTGTTTTAGAGAGGTTGTGGTTTTTAAGAACTTCACCAAAAACATATTCTTTTAATACATCAACTTTTTTTGAGGCGATATTTTCGCTAATCCAAGCGAAATACAGCATGCGCCTTGGGACCGACATTTCACATAAAAAGTGTAACAGACTTAAGAGTTGGCCGTAGTTGGCTATCATTTTGATTTTGTTGACACCACAAAGACTCACACGTTACATAACTGCAAGTTTTAGATTGAATACGAGTGAATCCCGTTAGTTATACTCCAGAGTTTGTTGTATCTGGCTTAAAACCATACCTTATAAAACTACATATTTCTAACACATTTTATTTGCTACATATGAAAAGACGGGACACAAACATATATTTTTTATTCAGTACATACCTTTTCTTAAAGAAAACAAAAAATGTTGGGTCAGTTACTTTTAATTCCTTGTAGTTTTGGGTTTATCAAGAAGAGCGGATTAATAGCAGCGAATTTTTGCAGGCCACGCGGTGAAACATATTTCCACTTTGAAAGATCACAGCTGATCAAGAAAAAATGTTAAAGCTCATATACAAGCTTTTATAAGCTCAGCCGAGTATTAACAGTTAAAAACAAGCAATAAAAATGTTGAATTTAAATATATTAAAAATCGACTTTTGTTCCGCTAGAAAAATCAGCTGGCCCACTGTGCGACGGCTCCAAGATGGAAGGAGGAGTTGGAGCGGGCATATACTGCACAGACCCTGAAACGAGGCTGTCGTATAAGCTACCAAGCCAATGCAGCATCTTCCAGGCGGAAGTATTCGCCATAGGGGAAAGCGGCAGAGCTTGCGCAGAGCATAGACCGCCCATATGGAGCGGTCAACTTGTTCGTAGACAGTCAAGCGGCGATAAGATCCATGCAATCGTCGGCGGTCAGTTCCAAAAATGTACTGGCAAGCAGGGAGGCACTAGATATCCTCAGCACGACTACGTCAGTGCGGATCTACTGGGTTCCCAGCTACCAGGGAATCGATGGCAACGAGACGGCCGACGAACTTGCAAAGGAAGGCGTAGGACTGCCGATTGAAAGAATAGTAAACGTTCCTGTCTCCCTTAGAACGCTCCAAAGAGAGCTAGAGAGACGGGCCGACATACGAGCCAACAGCAGGTGGAGGGGTAATTCCACAACCTGCAAAATATCAAAAATCATGTGCAAAGAGCGCAACGCACAACTTAGTCACTACGTGCTGCATCTTCCTAGGAAAGATTGCAGACTGCTAGTGGGAATTCTCACAGGTCACTGCCTAGCTGCGGCACATGCAGTCAAGCTGGGCATTACCGAAAACGCCAAATGCCGGAAATGTGATGAATCCGAGGCAACTGAAACCTTGGAGCATCTCATTTGCAAATGTCCGGCCCTAGCAAGGACAAGAATAAAATACCTAGGCGCTCCGGTTCTGGCATCGCCAGAAGATGCCTCCAGGAAGAAGCCAGGCGAACTACTTGCCTTCGCGAAAAACACTTCGATCCTTAAAGATTTTGAAAACCGTGTGAATACTCTCTAGGTCCACTCAGAAACTTTCGGACAGCTAAGGGCCATATTGGTCTATGCGTGGCCCCCCTTAAGGGCCTTCCGACGTAACCTAACCTAACCTTTTAAGGTGGACAACGCTCAATGAGTGTGTTCGTTACACCTTAACAATTTATAATCGCTCGCATGATTAATCATATTAAAACCAAGCAATGCCTTCTAAATGAGCATCCAAGGGCTTGATGCAGGGAGGATCGCAATGACGATGAAATGCTGGTTAAATTGGTATCCTACTCAGTCTGAGCTGCTCGCAGGTAGAATCTTATCGCAGTTAATAAGAAACGATTAACCCGCTCCGCAGCGTTGCCCTGAGGAGAATATACCGCTGTGAAGGTGTGTTAGATTTCAAACTTGGTTAAAAAGTCTTCAAACTCATTAGACTTGAACTGAACCATTGTCGCTTACGATGATCTCGGGGGATCAAAATTGAGAACAAATTCTATTCCCTAGAAAATCTATAACCGCGGAGGTCGTAAATTTTTTTAGTAAACATAACCAATGGTAACGACTGAAATGATCATGGACAATAAGTTTTCCTATGTGACCTTTCTTGCTTCGGGGGTATGGTCCTAAAATGTCAATGTAAAGTTTTTGAAATGGCCTGTCAGACTCACTTTGTTGACACCATGATACAATTAGAAATGTAGTTCAGTTAGATTTTGACAGGCGCTGAAATGAACTGAAAGGCACTGAACTGAACTGACAAATAGAGTCTGCTTATTAACCCTTAACTGGCCCTTGTAGTCCAAACTAGCCTACCAGATATCAAAAAGGTGAATTTTCTTTTTAATAGTTTTATTTTTAACAATTTACATGCTTGCGGCAATTAGAGCAATATGCCATATTGACACAAGGGTTAAAGATTTCAAATTTAACAAAATCTTCCAAGCACAACCTTACCTGTCAACAATCAAACATGTACTGATTTCTGTGCCTGACAAGAGAGCGACGAGAGCTGACTGGACTACCTTTCTAATTGTATCATGGTTGACACTTTGGTGGCCGTAATATTGTGTTCGGACCTTTAGTTTCTTTGCAAACATCGAACGCTCGAACGTATTCTTTAACTTGTTTGGACGACCCTCTCGAAATTTAGTGTCTTTGTAGCCGTTCGAATGTTTTCTGCATTCCACCAAGCGCAGATACAAAGTCATGTGCTTGCGGATCGCCTCTACTCGTAACGTCTCCGCCACCCACAGCTTCCAACAATCCAAGTCTTGAATTGCATTTCTCGACGGTTGTTCGGTGCAGATGTACACAAATCGATCTACCGTTCGCAGATCAGGAAATTTTTCTCTACTTGCTTTTATTATTTCCTTGAGCTGAAGGTAATCAGGATTTTTGAACTACGATTCTAAACCAATTTCTGGACCTATCCATTCAACACTATCAGTTTCAGGGTCACAAATTCGGGATAACGCATCTGGAACAATGTGATCTTTTCCCTTACGATGCGAAATTGTGAACTCGAGACCTTGCAATCTAAAAATCCAATGGGCCAATTTTCCAGATAAATTTTGCTGTCGCATTAGCCAGAGAAGGCTTGAATGATCTGTCATTACTTCAAAAGCGTAACTTAGTTACGTAATGTAGTTTCGTTGCGATTTTGATAGTTTTTTGGACAAAAATGCCAATGGTCTTTCCTCTCCTATATCAGATACTTGTACCAGCACAGCACCAATAATCACTAGCATAACAGTGTATTTTGTAACACCGTTAGTAACTGTTTTAATTTCTGCATTGCGTCCTGGGCTTCAGCAGACCATTTAAAACATTTTTTGTTTTTAAGACTTCTGTAGAGGGACAGGTTACTTCTGCAAAGTCTTTTATAAATCTCCTGTACCAATCTCTCACTTGTTTCAAATTTTTGAGTGCGTCAAGGCAT
This sequence comes from Drosophila aff. chauvacae BK-2020, assembly GCA_018903765.1. Classification (NCBI taxonomy): domain Eukaryota; kingdom Metazoa; phylum Arthropoda; class Insecta; order Diptera; family Drosophilidae; genus Drosophila; species Drosophila aff. chauvacae BK-2020. Next base: position 127,947 of record JAEIGO010000057.1, on the reverse strand, counting down.
AAGCGATCTTTGATTGGCTTTACCACCCGGTGCATTGGAGAAGTCCACGCACTTTGCGATGGTTCATTCATTCCGATGCTAAGCATTCGGTCAATTTCCGTGTACATAAGTTTTTCCACTGCAGGGCTCAGAGGATAATGACGCTGTTTTACATGCTTCTTTTCACATAAATCAATACTCTGCTTAATTAAGGCAGTGTGACCTAATCCTTGTTTTTAGAATTTTGGAAATAACTACTAAACAATCTCAAGATGGTGTCTTTCATTTACTGCTAATGGGTATATTTTCTCGACTTCCTCTACTTCCATGTCCTCACTCACAATTCAGCTAATGCTCCCTGGAGCTAATTCAAAAGCACTCCAGTAATCTATACCTAATATCAACCTCTGACCTCAGCGGTTCGGACATGGGAAAATATTGGCTTAAAAGTTCTATAATTCGAAAAGTCTGCAAGCGTCAATGACGGTCCGATACAACTAATGTTTGCTTCCGTGTCAAGTAACCCTAGTTCATAATCTAAGAATTTTACAGTAGTATAACTACGACGATCAACATTGTTTGGAATACAGTTGACACGATCCTAGTTCTCTTCTGTGCTGTAGATAATGAATGATACACCAAAGGTTTTATTATAGAGTCTCTCTACACAATGAGACAATACTCATAAGAAAACAACAGCGGCAAAAACAAAACAAAACAACTGTCTCACGTTTTTCCTAAAAACAAAATTAACAGCAAAGCGAAATTTAATTAAGCTATAATGTGAGAGAAGGAAGCACGAATTTGTATTTAAGCCCGGCGGGGTGATTTTAAATTTTAATTTCAACTCCCACAATCTGTACCCTCCGCACCGTAGCCTTCAGTGTAATATTTTTCAGAAGACCCCAAATGTAATGAGATATGCATCATTTTATTATGCTCCACTGCAATGAATAAGAACTTCGAATTTCCACTTAACAAAAATTTAAATTATCAATAAACAATTTTGTTTATCTTTCTGCTTGCATTTCTCTTAGTGTACATCTTTCTAAATGGGTATAGTGAGCCTTAATCTAATAATTTCCATACTCCTGTCTTAAATTTCCAAAATCTGCTTTATTTATTTCTAAAATTATATAAGTATAACATTACTTATTCTTATTTAATTTTTGCAAAATTTTCAATTAATTTATTATATCCTTGCAGGGTATTATAATTTTAGTCAGAAGTTTGCAACGCAGTGAAGGAGACCTTTCCGACCCTATAGGGTATATATATTCTTGATCAGCATCAACAGCCGATTCGATCTAGCCATGTCCGTCTGTCCGTCCGTTTCTACGTAAACTAGTCTCTAATTTTTGAAGCTATCTGAATGAAACTTTCCTGATAGTCTCCTATATGCTCACACTACTGTATTAGTCGGTACGGGCCGGATCGGACAACAATATCATATAGCTGCCATAGGAACGATCTGAAAATTTTGAGGACAAACATTATAACTTAGCCAGTTTTGAACATATTTTCAAATAATTAGAGATATTGCCATTTTGTATTATTCTAGAATTTCGTTATTTTATCAAGATCGGACTATCATATACATAGCTGAACTGGAGTGGGCGGAGTTGTGCCAAGAGTCCGTACGGCCGCTGGAGTGGGTCGTAGTCGCTGGGTAGAGTGGATAAAGTGCTGCTGTTGTTGCTGTTGTTGGGGGCCCAGAATAAGTAGGTGTCGGGGATCAGCTTCGGATTACTTCACTTTATTCACATTGGTTTAATACTACCTTAGAACTAACAATAGGAAAGCCGCTGGACCGCGGAGTGGTGAAAATGCCGGATGGAAGAGAGGGAGAGCGCGAAGAGAGCGCTGGCCGCTCATACTGCCGCTCAGAAATTCGCGCCCTTCTGGCGTGAACATTCTCCCGTGCGGCGTCGCTCAGCGCTCGAATGGGTGTCCGGATCCTCAGGCTGGGGTCGACCTTCAGGACGACATCGAGCTGGAAGCGGTTTGTTCGGGACCGGAGAGTCACCGAGCAAACCTCATCGTCTCCTAGCCGGGTGGTAGGCAGCCGGAACGCAGACACCAACGACCGATCGAAGCTGCTCACCGGCATGCATGGGTCGATCATGGCGCCGGCCTCGAAGGTTGTTAATAAGTGCTGCTCGAGGCGCTTCTCAGCGCTCAGTTTGTGGGACCTCTTGCACTTCCGAAGTGGATGGATTCCCAGGGCAGACTCGGCAGCGGTAGGATTTAATACCTCGGGAACGTCTGCCCTCCAAGGAATTGGTGGAACGAGGACGAGGAGCCATTTCCGGAAATTTGTTCTGTCGATAAAAAACAAACGGGGCTTAGTAGGGGTCGACTACACCTTGGACCCCTGAATGGGGGAAGATCCCTAATTCCTAGGAAGGGAGGACTATTTGTCCTTCGTAGGTAGAGTAACCTTGTGGACATGGAGAGGGTAGATTGTCCTTGACGACTACCATGTCGTCGACTTGGAGAGTCTTGGTCGGACATTGCCATTTGTTGCGTTTGTGGAGTTCTTTCCCCCGAGCACTAAACTGCTGATGTTGAGCCTCGATTTAGTAGTGGAAACCAACGGCTACTGGGAAAATGGCCGGAATGAGAGCACGCACATCGGATGGAGGTTCGAACATCAGGTCTGATCTGAATGCCGTGCCCTAGAAGTAGGGAGGTGCCCGATGCTGCGAATGGGACGCTTGCACGGGATGTTCGTGCATATACAGGAGCGTATGGTGGTGCTGGTTGCACTTCTTGCATCGGTCACCACTGCGGCAGGTTCCTCCGGAGTGTTCGTGAGCCAAACAGTTGGTACAGTTGGTTGTCGAGAGCCACGTGGATCAGCACTGAGTCTAAGGAACTGTTGGCATTTCCGAAGCGGGTGGATTCCGTTGCAAACTCGACAGCGGTAGGAATGAGTGCGTTTGGGAAACCGGCCTCTTAAGGCGGTCGCACTGCGCGTTTCAAAGAGTTTGTCCTTTGGATGCGGACCTTTGGATGCGTAGGATATTCGCGTGGAGAACACCGAAACGGTGGGAGCGGCTGGCGTGGACACTGGGCCAGTGAGAACCCATCCGAAAATAGTCTCTTGTGCCAGAAGAGACCCTAAAACGTTGCTCTTAGAACCGTCCAGAAGCACAGATGGTAGGATGTCAGCTCCTATCAGGATATCAATTTCGGACCTCTCGAAAAACTTTGGATCCGCTAAGGGGAGATCAGGAAGCTCCTTTAGAAAACTTATCGGAATTGGGTATGAGGGAAGCTTTCCGGCTAGTTGTGGATGGACATATGCAGTACTATCTAACTGCAGTCCGAGCCTGGAAGGAGCGCGAATCGCAAACTGGCAGAGCTTCGTGGGTTGAGCTGCAACGGTGGCATTGAGCCCGTAAACTTGGGTCTGAACTGGCTTGAAAGGTGGCTTGATCTGATTGAAAAGCCGCTCAGTGATAAACGTTGCTTCGGAACCTGAATCAATCAGAGCACGTGCTTGGAAGTTGCGGCCACGATGGCAGATATTAACGACCGCCGTGCCGAGCTGGATCCTGAAGCGAAGCACACTTGAACATTTGAATGATCATCGGAGGTTACCGCGCTTTCTTCCGTGGGCGCAGGTCGTGGACTAGACAGATTGGAGGGTCTTGGAATGCCGGCAACTGGAATGTCGCGGTGCAGCAGAGTATTAAGCCGTGCGCGGCACGTATAGTTTTTTTTTTTTCTTTCTTTTTTTTTGTAATAGGTTTATTGTAGTGGCTGTTTTTACACTAATAACTATATCTATTATTATCAAAAACAATTTGTATATAGTGGTTCTTTACAATTTAAAGTGTCAATTTGTATGCTTCAGAGCAAACAGCTGCCCGAATTGTTAGCTATTTCGAGGCACGTATAGCATGAGTGGGCACTAGTGCAGTCCCGTTGCTGATGGCCTCTTGCCAAACAATTCAAGCATAGTTGCTTTCTTCTGACGAAGTCTGAGCGATCATTGACACTCATTGTCAGGAAATGGGGACATACACGAATGGGGTGATTTTCCCTGAAATACAGGTCACACCCCCTGGGTGCAAAAGCCACCCTAGCTTCGTAGGAGATTGGCCTGCGTACAGGTGTATGCACATTTGCAGATCTTGGCGGCAAATGCCCAGAGCCGTTAGGCCTAACGTCGTCGATAGCCTCCAATGTCCGATATCTTTCGCTCAGGAAGGTATTCATTTCTTCCCAAGCCGGAACTTCGGATTTCGACGTAAGGGACTGTTCCCATAAGGACAGGGTCACCCTTGGCAATTTGCTCGCGCAAAGGAAGACTAGCAGACAATCCCAGTTGTCAGTGGATATCTGCAAATGGGCTAGCGCTGTTAAACACCCTTGAATCGTGGACTGCAACTCCTTGAGAGCATGACCAGATTCTTCAACTCAAGTTGAAAAAGAGCTTGAGTTGGCTGTTGACTAAAAGTCGCTTATTTTTGAACCGGTCGTGAAGCGCTTCCCACGCCGAAGCGAACCCGTCATTTGTAAGAGGGGATTTGGATACGATGGCTTTTGCCTCGCCGCTTGTTTTTGTAAGAAGGTGAAAGAGCTTCTCGACCGGTGTCAGCCTAGGGTTGTTAACATAAACTGCCAAGAATAGGTCCCGGAAAGTGGGCCATCGGAGGTAGTCGCCAACTGGAGGTGTTGCCCTTTCGATATTTTCGCCAATCTTTGCTGCGCATGACTCATATACGGAGTAACAGTAGTCATATTTGGACTGCAGCAGAGGAAATGTGCTGAGGGATCCTTCTCGTGCAATTAAGTCAGAGCATGTTTCATACTCTCTTTCCACTTTGTCCCATAAGGCACTTGTTGCAGACGGACGTTTAACGTGTGTAGGGATGGAAAAACTTGATCAGGAGTGTTGATCTTGGCTTCGAACATGCTGACGCGATCGCTGACGGCAATGAATTTGTCCAATGCAGCGGCGGCGGGCGTTGGCAACTCTGCGGATTCCATCTTTTTGATGATAGAGCGAGCCACCCTTAGAAATTCAGTCTTGACTGGTTTTTTCGCCAGTGAAGACTCGTTGGACGCTTTCGTCAGCGGACGAGAAATTAAAATTTTTGGAGTAGTCTTCGAACTGGTCGATGGTAGATCTCTCCCTTTTGGAGTGGAAATCGGAGGTCTGACCTTTGGACTAGCGGACTTGGGAGCTGGCTTAGCGCTAGCGGGTAGCGGAGAGTGTGGATTAAGTTTGGCTGATTTTCCTAGCGCGGATGTCGCTTTTTTGTCTCCCTCTATGGGCATACTCAGCTATACCCTCGGAAAAATGACGGCACGGAGGCCTGCACGCCAAGAAAAGTGAAAGAGGGAAACGGCCAAACAAACAATTCGGTTCTGGATGGGCAATCAAAAACCCCGAATTCGAATGGAATATTAGAATTGGAAACTTGAAAAAATGGATTCCGAAAAGAAATCACAGAAAATAGCTAAAAATTTCCGAAAGGAACCAAAAGATCTGGAAAACAGCAAGACCTAGCTATCAAAAACAAAACAAAAAAACCCTTGCAGCGGTCGAACGCTAAGTGCGGATATGAAGGCTCGCCGCCTGCTTTATATAGTGCTTGGCGAGACTTAGTGTGCCCGCCGTTGGTGTGGAATCTTCTCGTTTATCGGGAGGCCCGACGCTTTACGATTTAACGGTTGGCGCGCGCGCGTAAATATTTCAATTCGAATTTAGGAACTCGCCGACCAATGGAGACATGCGAAACATAAATATAAACACGCCAAAAAACCTAGCTGGAATAGGTAATAGATTCGGAGGGAATGATTAAATAATTATTGAAAATTATTTAGGTTGTTTGGGTGGTGTGGGGCCGTCAGCCAATGGGCAGACAGGGGGAACAACGGGTGAGAAATCACCTGCCGTAACTGTCTGCACCACTGGAAGTGCGACTATACTCTCCCCTTGAGTGCGGCTGGAAGCAGGTCCCAGTACGGTCATGTCTCTGCTGAGGATGCTGACGAATGGTAGTCGGGCGGGAGAAGAAAACTCCTGCCCAAAAAATTACCCCAATCCAAGGTGGAACAGCATATGCCGAGGGATGCGTGTCCGGGGGTGCTTGGACATTAGTATGCGGACTCTGGTGGACCGGCCGACCCATCAGTTTTAACTAGGCTTACCACGGTATGCGGGCTCTACCGTGGCGGACCATCCCCATCCCAGCATACTCGTGGGAACAAAAATGAATATATCCGAACAAACAAGCAAAAACGTAGGTGACCGTCAAACCTCAAAGGCGGCAGGGAAACCCCCTCAATAAAAACTCGAAGACGCTAAGCGGTCGAGTGCTGAAGAAGGAAGAGGAGAGCTCCTCGGAGCGCCTTAATCCGGGGACCGGTGTCACTGGGAAGGGGGAGCCAATGGGCCCACCAAGCGGCGTGATCGGGGGCAAGCCCCTCGACGTGACCGCAGGGGGCTCCAGAGGCAAACCTAACCCAGGAGGCTCGGCCCAGCAGCAGCAGCAAAGGAAGAAGAAGACGCTGTACAATGAGCGGAGGAGAGCGGCCTTCATCCTTTCGCGGGCTAACTCAGCCATGGAGGCGGACCCGGACCAAGCGGGTCTTATTAAATGGGCGAAAGGCGTACTGCCAGATTTCCAGCCTGTCAAGGCGGGAAAGGCGGTTACCCCCAGTGCCCAGCAAGCCAACGCAGACGCGGGCAGGAGCACCACTAAACGTCAGCGGTCTACGGAGGTTCAACCTCCGCAGCCAAAGCGTTCCAGAGTGCAGCCTCAGCGGTCCTTCGCCGAGGTGACCAAGGGCAAGATCCTGATTGGAGTGGTGGACGAGGGCTCCAGTGACGGACAGATCCCGAGGGACCGATGGCGCTGGATCGTTGGTGAGCTGCACAACAGGTTCGTGGAGGAACTGTTGGCGTCAGGTGGGGCACTGCCCCGCTGTGAGGATGCCGGTTGGCACCAAGGAGGAGTGAAGGTGATCGCGTGCGAAGACGCAGCGTCGGTCACCTTCTACAAGAGAGCGATCGCGGGATTGGGAGAAATATTCCCAGGCGCGAAGCTCGTGGCGCTAGACTGGGACAAGATCCCCAGCAAGCCAAGGGCCAGGGCGTGGCTCACGCACAAGCCGGCAGAGCCTGAGAAAATTCTCAAGCTTCTGCAGCTGAGCAACCCCGACCTCCCCTCCTCTGATTGGCGAGTAGCCAAGGTTGAGAGGCCGTTGGTCCGAGGCGCCAGGTTGTCCTGACTCTCAATGAGGGGACAGTCGAGGCGCTGAAGAAAAACGGGGGGCGCTCAGGTACGGCTTCGAGAGCGTAGCCGTCCGGTTATACAAGGCAGACGCAAAGGCGGGCCTGAAGGAGGAGGACCCTGACGTAGAGGGACCTCGCATCGAGGAGGCGCCCGAAGGATTGTCCGACGAGGAGGACATCCTGGAGGGGTACGTCTCCGAGGAGAGCGAGCTCGCGAGGGGCTTGCGCGACGTCGGGATGTCCGAAGAGGAGGACGGGCTGGACGAGCCGACCTCGGACGCCGACATCACTGTGGTGGAGGTTAAGACGCAGAATGTCCCTGACGTTCCTGCAAATAAACCTCCATCACAGTAAAGCAGCTTCCGCTGCCCTACTTGTCCACCTGGCGGAAGGTGGTATCGACGCTGTCCTCATCCAGGAGCCCTGGGTCTGTGGCGACAGAATCCTAGGGCTGAGGGCAGCCGACTACAGGCTGTACGCAGCCCCAACAACAGGTAAAACGCGAGCCTGCATACTCGCCAGGAAAGATTTAACTCTTTTCATGCTTCCAAATTTCAGCAATGAAGACACAGTAACAGCATGTCTAGAGGGACCAAATGGATCCCTCCGGATATGCTCCGCATACCTGGGGCACGACCAGGACCCCATCCCCCAACCCTGAGAAGAGTCACCGAGGACAGCAAAAAGCTGGGCCTGGACCTCATCATCGGGTGCGACGCAAATGCCCATCACCATCAGTGGGGCAGCACTGACACCAACGATAGGGGTGAGTCTCTTTTTGATTTTATCCTTTCATCTAATCTACTGGTGGGTAATTTGGGTAACGAACCCACCTTTATTATCAAAAATCGAAGGGAGGTACTTGATATCACCCTTCTCTCTGAGTCCCTGAAGGACTCCCTTAAGTCTTGGAGAGTGCTGGAGAAGCACTCATTCTCGGACCATAGATATATCCAATTCACGCTAGGTTTCGATAGGTTCAACCCAGTCACTTTCCGGAACCCCCGGAGGACTGACTGGGGAAATACAGATCCCAGCTGAGTAAGATCCTAAAGCCCCCTCCAGCCCCAACCCGCTCGGACTTCTGTCCAGAGGGGCTGGAGCGTCTCGTTGAAACTTTCACCGATGCTTGTAGCACGGCTCTAGATAGGTCCTGCCCCCGTAGCAAGAATGGGGAAGACCGGGAAGAAGCCACCATGGTGGTGTAAGGAATTAAGCTGCCTCAAGAAGACCACGAGGCAGTCCTTTAATACAGCCAAGAGCGCCAACACGGACGCATCTTGGTGTCTCTATAAAGCGAACTTGTCCCTGTACAACAGGGAATTAAGAAAGGCCAAAAGAAGGGCCTGGTCCGACTTTGCTCAGGAATCCAGGACTACTCTGAGGCGTCTAGGCTGAGGAAGGTCCTCTCGTCGACGCCCTCCAACCCGGGCTTCGTCAAGTGTCCTGACGACAGCTGGACGACATCCAGTGAAGAAACCCTCGGGGTTCTCCTGGATGCTCACTTCCCCAGCTCTTCCCAGAGCAGCCCACCTAACCCCCGACACGGCGGGGTCCGTCCGAAATGGCATACCTCCTTACTGATAGGAACATTAAATGGGCAATTAACAGCTTCAGCCCATATAAATCCCCTGGGGTGGACGGCATCATACCTGCACAGCTCAGCTACGCAGCCGAGCTATCCACTCCCTGGCTTCGTCTGATCTTCTCGATCATCCTCGATACAGGAGTCATTCCGAATGGATGGCTCCGCTCAAAAGTTGTTTTTCATCCCCAAGGCAGGCAAGCCATCGCATTGCACGCCTAAGGATTATAGGCCGATAAGCCTCTCCTCGTTCCTACTCAAGACGCTGGAGAGACTCATCAGTCTGCATCTTAGGACTAATATTCCCCAATCATCCTTATCAGGATCTCAACACGCGTACAGGAGGGGCAGGTCGACAGAGACAGCACTCCATTCGCTTACCACCATCATAGAAAAATCGCTCCACGAAAAGGAGTTCACCCTCGTCGCCTTCTTGGATATAGAGGGCGCTTTCAACAACATCCTTCCAGGTTCAATCACATCAGCACTGACCAAGCTGGGGATTGATCAACACTCGGTGGGTCTCATTGACCGGATCTTGCGCAGCAGAACGGTGGAGGCAACACTGGGGGGTCAACCATCTCCAGACAAGTCAACAGAGGCACACCTCAGGGCGGAGTCCTCTCCCCTCTCCTATGGAATGTGGCGGTCAATGAACTGCTCCAGGGCATAGAAGAGGGCGGCTGTCGTGTTGTGGCCTACGCGGATGATGTCGCCTTGGCGTTCACGGGAAAATTCCCGCAGACACTCTGTGACAGGATGAGCGAAAGCCTTCGGTTTCTGACGGACTGGACTGCAAAGTCTGGTCTGGGAGTAAACCCAGCGAAGACTGAACTAGTCCTTTTACCAGGAAATACAAAATCCCCAAAATGATACCCCCTAAACTCTGCGGGGTACCCCTCATCCTCAAAAATGAGGCCAAGTATCTAGGTCTTATCCTGGATAGGAAGCTCAATTGGTCCCTTAACACGGATGAAAGGGCCAAAAGGCTACAATCGCGCTATACACCTGCCGCAAGGCTATCGGGTTAAAATGGGGCATGACCCCAAAAATTGTCCGTTGGCTGTACACGGCCATTATTCGCCCAATACTCCTCTACGGGGTGGCTATTTGGTGGCCAGCTCTAAAGCGGTCCACCTGCCTGGGCACGTTTAGAAAAATCCAACGCACGGCCGAGATCTGCATGACAGGCGGCCTGCGCACGACCCGGGAGACGCTCTGGACGTTCTCCTGGATATCCTCCCAATAGAAATAATGGGAGAGATGACCGCGTCACTCTCTGCACTGAGGCTGAAGGGCGCGGGTCTGTGGAGGCGTTCGAGTTTCGGGCACACGAATCTCGACACTGCCCCACACCTTACTGAGGAAACACAGACTACTGTGTCCCCGCTGAACACCCTACCACACCCTTCCAGGTTTACATCCCCGACAGAGAGGAATGGAACCTCGGACCTCCCTGGACCTCTACGGTCCCTTCATATCTACACGGATGGCTCAAAATTGGACGGCCGGGTGGGAGGAGGTATATACTCCGAGCACCTGGGAGTTAGCGTCTCTTTTAGGCTACCCGACCACTGCAGCGTCTTTCAGGCGGAGGTTTACGCCATCAAAGAAGCTATTGATAGGCTCCCCCCACCAGGGTCAGAGCTCCCATATGTATATTCTCTGACAGTCAGGCCGCCCTGAAGTCACTTGAAGCCATCTCTTCAAACTCGAAGACCATTAACGCCTGCCGCAAATCTCTTCACGAGATGGCGGAGCAGTACGACCTCCACCTCATATGGGTCCCAGGACATAGGGACATCGAGGGCAACTGCGCTGCCGATGAGCTGGCCCGGCAGGGTACAACCTCCCCTCTTCTCCCGGAGAGGGAGTCAGTTGACATGCCCTTGGCCACTCGCAGACTTCTCTGTAAGGAGTACTTCCACCTCCTCGCGGACAGGAAATGGGAAAACCTAATCACCTGCCGCCACGCTAGAATGATCTGGCCACGCCGATCAGCGAAACGCTCATTGGAGCTATTTTCATTAAGCAGGGAAAGCTGCGCCCTTGCCGTCAGGGCTCTTACTGGTCACTGGCTACTTGGAACACATGCGTCCAGGCTGTCAGTGCACCATAACGACTTCTGTAGAAGCTGTAGGGATGAGGAGGAGGAGGAGACCGCCCTTCACCTCCTCTGCCACTGTCCGGCCCTAAGCAGACGTAGACTGCAGTATCTGGGCTTCCCCACCCTTGTGGATCTCGCAGAGCTAAGCGAGACATCACCGAGGCAGTTAACCCGATTCATCCAAGGATCGGGCTGGGCCCTCTCTCACGTAAGGATTCGTTATCGGCCCATGAGAACCTGCACTGGACGGGGATCTAAGCCTACGCGGCATCACAAAGAGCCACCTCAGGCTCAAGTGGATGGACCGGCTCTCTGAGTCGGCCATCACCGCCTTAACCTAACCTAACCTTGGGTGGTGTGGAACCGGACAAAAATTTATAAATAAACAAATTCTGTTGAAAAACCCGCCAAAATTGACACAAAAATAGCTAAAAATAGCTAGGAACAATACGGAAAATTTGGCGGTAATTAATAAATAATTATTTGAAAATGCCGCTTTAGTATTTAGGAACCCCAAAAATATTTTGTTTAAAATTTCTGTGGGAAAACCCGCCAAAAATTAAAAAAAAAAACTAAAAATAGCTAGGAAAAAAGGAAATTTAGCGGTATTAAATAAATAATTATTTGCAACTGTCGGTTTGGTATTTCGGAAACCCAACAGTTTTTTAAAAGTTATTTTTTGTTTCGAGTGGAGGGTATTTTCTCGTCGGCACTGTGTCGCCGTTCTTTCCAGTGCAGTCTGTATGTGTGCCGAATAACTTGCACCTGCTGTCTGAACAAGAGGAGAAAGAAGAGACGAGAGAACTCGAACTTAGGCGAGCCTATGTATGTAGGTATGTACAGGGGTGGTCAAAAGTATTTTCACAACGAACGATATTTGCAAACTCCAACTTCTTTTAGTTGTTATTCTTGTTGTTGTTGACCAATTTGACTGAAATAGTTTTTATCAGATAGCTTGATCTATGCAGAATCTAGATGAAAAGAAGAAGAAGAAGAAAAAAACGGTTCATAGGACAAAGCTTACAGCAAAAGGAAATATGCATGCAAGTTGTCAAAAGTATTTTCACAAGTTTATTGTATTTTCACAAAAAATGTTTTTATCATAAATATAATTATACTTAATTGTTCTATTCTTTTACGCAATAATCTCGTTAGTTACATTATTATTAATCAGAAAAATTTTATTTGGCATCGATGGAGGCTTTTAGCCTTGATGAAATTGAGTTTATGAAATTATGTTGAAATTAAAGAGTACATTTTTACAAACTCTCTGTTATTTCGAGTGCAGGACCTTAAAGTTTTTGCCTTTTTTAAATAATGATTTACAAATTATGATATCCAACTGTTTTGGATAATATTAATGTCAGAAATGTTTCAAAACAATGGTACGCTAGCGTTAATACAGTCCTTTACAAATTTTTGAGGCATCCATCCGTTGTGACATTGAGCTCTATCATGTTGCAGGGTACATTCAATGCTTGGAAATAGTCTAATTCCAAACAAAAAACCATGATCTTTCAGAAAAATAACATATCCAGACTTATTTCAAGTGATATTGACGAATATCCCATCTCCAAATCGAAAATAAGAAAGATTACAAAGTACCTGACCGAGCCACCTACAAAGCTGGTCCTTTTTCTTATTATGTTCTTGTGGTATATTTAATAAATGTATTCTAAATGGACCTTGTAATTATTCTGAAGCCACAAGTAATGTGAAGTATCATACAACATTGTTACAAACACTATTAGCTTTTCAGTATAATTTAAAGAAAATAAATGTCAATTTGATACTTTCACCAGAGTAACATATTTTCGTTTCTAGACAAGATACTAGCTGATACTCAATTTATTTTGTCATCGGTGGAGTGTACTATCACTAGTCGTTATATTAATTAGTGTTTTATGATATTTCGGCAATTTTAACATGACCAAAATAAGGAGTTTTACTAAATGTTCCATTGAGTTGTCTTTATTTTGCATGACTAAACGCAGACTTATGATCGATTTGACATTAATATCACCTATTTTAGTAATCACCATTATTTTATATAAAATTGTAGACAGTTTTGCAAAAAAAATGTACATGATTAAAAAAAAAAATAAGACTAAAATATAGAATTAAGGCTTTTTCACCAGTTCGTTCGGATTTTCTTCATATTCAGCATATTGGTAATTTTTTTGTTGTTAATTATTCAACCAAAATCTTCTTAAAACTTCAGAAAGTCCAAACGACTGCGAATATTTAAAAATATTCCAAGAACAATTAAATATTTGCATAGTGAAAATACTTTGAAGCGCAATAAACTTGTGAAAATACTTTTGACAACTTGCATGCATATTTTCTTTTGCTTTAAGCTTTGTCCTATGAACCGTTATCTTTCGCATTTCTGTTCATCTAGATTCTGCATAGATCAAGCTATCCGATAAAAACTATTTCAGTCAAATTGGCCAACAACAACAAGAATAACAACTAAAAGAAGTTGGAGTTTGCAAATATCGTTCTTTGTAAAAATAGTTTTGACCACCCCTGTATTTATATGCAAATCAAGTCAAAATTAATTTCTTTCAGTGTAGTCGTCAATGTTTACGGATTTAAATTACCAGTACATCCCAGTTCTAAACGTGGATTAGACTATTATTAACTTCGGCACACCAAAGTTTGTATACGCTTGCAGCTTATATTGTAATTTATTTCAATTTCGTGTCTATGGAAGATGTGTATATGATATAGTAGTCCAATCTTGATAAAATTAAAACCATGATGGAATAACTACAAAAATTTGGGAATGTTTTGGGATAGTAAGTCTGACAATTTTGTTTTCGGTCTCAAATTGAACCGTGTCGACAAAGAAATTGTAAAAGGAGAAAAATGGCCCAGTATGCGCGAACTAATAAGCCTTGTCATGTCCGTATTTGACCCCTTTGGAATGTTATCGGAATTAATGATACATGGAAAAATCTAGATCCAAGATGTTTGGAGAACTGGAGAATCCATTGGAATGATCATTACCAGAACATTTATTTTTAAAATTTAAAAATTGGGTAATTTTGTTGGAGCATGCAAAACATTTTCAATTGGATAGATGCTAGGATTTTTGTCAACAAAGGATAAAATCGAGTTGCACATTTTCGTTTATGCAAGCGAACAGGCCTTCGCAACCGTTGCTTATTGGCGAGTAACTTGTGGAGAAGATACCAAATTAGTCTTTATTGCAGGCAAGACCAGATGTGCACCATTGAAGATGTTATCGATTCCCAGACTCGAGTTACAAGCAGGGGCCGGTCTTAGGAACACTTATGAATAATACCAATTTAAAAAACCATAACGTGACTGTGTATGAAACTACACTATGGTCGGACTCGCGAACTGTCATTTCTTGGATACAATCAGATCATCGACAGTTTACGCCTTTCCTTGCACATCGGGTCAGAGAAATATTGGAATCGACTGCTGAAAATAATATTTGCAATGGGTGCTCATTTAAACACAGCAGACAAAGCAACAAAGTCAAGCCCCCGACCAAAGTATTTTTTCGAAAACGAATGGATCAGCGGTCCCGAATTTTTACTTGCTGAAAAGGATACTTGGCCGACAATGGAGTATAGTTCAATCGCAGATGACAGTATTGAGAGGCGTTAAATCACAATGACTGTAAGAACTAACCAATATGTAGATATCAGTATATTTTCGAACTATCTAAGGTTGAATTGTGTGATGGGATGGGTTTTGAGATTTGCTTACAATTGTCGGAAGGAGACTCAACAAAGAGGTAAAGGAGAATTATCGACACATGAGTTAATTCTGGCTGAATCAAAATTGTGTAGAATGGTTCAAAAGCGAGTATACGCGGATGAGGTAGCTGACTAACCAAGATTAGAATCAGTTTCTAAGAGCAGTTCGATCTACAAGCTTTCTCCAAATCTGAATGCAAGTGGAGTATTATTTGTGGCGGGAAGAATTGACTATGCCATCGCTATACCAGAAACACAACGTCAACCAATAATATTACCAGCCCGACATAGCTTCTCTGACCAGTGATGTCATTTCCGCTTTTTTCCCGTCAAATTCAGTTTTCTTTTAAGTTTGATTGCGGGAAAATTTTTAAAACAGGGGACAGCGGGAATTCCAGCTTTTTTAGAACATTTTTGAAATTTCCTTTAATTTCACTTTTAACTACATGTTAAGTGTTGTTTTACTTGGGTTTGACGGTTGACATGTTAAAGTGTTTTTTTTTTTTTGTATTTTAAAAATTAAAAGAAATAGCATAACTCAAGTTTTAGAGTATATGGGTTCTCCCAATATTGATAAAATAGAAAGGTATAACGAAGTTAAACTGGTCCAGTGGGAAAACGTAGAAGATACAGTGATCTTTTGGAATTAAGTTTTTAAAAATAGGGACTCTTGCGGGAACTGTCGCTTTAAGGAATTGTCATTAGTTGATTATTATCCGGCCGAGGAAGAAGAGAATTTGGAAGATGACCTGAATATAATTTAATCATAATCATAATTTAATCTATGAAGTTCCTTTAAGGGGTTACACCACTGTAGAATTTTTTAAAAATCGAAAAATTTTTTTTTATTGCTAAAGGTCATTTAGGGTCTTAAGAATGATATAAGATGAAGTCCGGGAAAATTTTTTACATGCCTGAATTTCGAGTTCTGCCGCAGGACCTTTCACGACTTTACATACGATTTTTTATCTCAAAACCACTTTTTTGGAGCTGGCCGGAAACATAACTCGAACAAATCTTTACCGATCGATTCCAAATTTTTACAGTACGTTTAAAATTGTTGTCCGCAGGAAACTACGTAGGGGTTTTTTGAAAAATATTGATATTATAAAATACTTTTTACAGAATTTCAATAACTCCATTGTGTTTACCTACACAAATTTCGAAAATATGCCTTTTTTTGGGTGTTTTACAGTGGTGTAACCCCTTAAGTTGTTTGTTTTTCCTTATTTTGTTCCTTTCGTTAAATAATATATTTGAAAATTAAAAAACAAATAAAAAAAATGTTTTCTAAAAAACCGTTTTTTATCAGCTTTTTCCCCATGGAATTCCGTTTTTTTTAGCTTTCTTTTTTTCTTAATCCAGCTTATTTTGCTCAGAAAAAAATGACAACACTGCTCCTAGGTAGTTGGCCTCAACCGAAAAGTCGATGATGGACCCATTTAGGGATGGTCTTTTTAAGGACAGAGACCTTTTCCTGGTAAATGGGACTAAAACTGTTTTTGATGGGTTTATGGACAGTCCTTTGTCCTAACACCATCTGTTGGCTATATTAAGGGCTTGCTGCATGCGGTCCGAGATGATTTGCTGATACCAACCCACTATACAGATGAGTAGATCATCATCGTAGCCTTGAGTTGGGAACCCCAAGTTGTTGAGCTCATAAAGTAGCTCGTCGATGAACAGAGTCCATGAGAGAGCAGAGAGTATTCCCCCTTGAGGGCACCCACTTGTGGCTGAGATTGAGGTTATGGTTCCTCCAAGGTCTACAGTTATGATTCTGGATTCAAGCATTTCCAGAATACACCTAATAATGGGTGTGGAGACATTCTTACGTACAAGAGAGGCACGTATAGCCTCATATGACGTTTTGTCAAAAGCTCCTGAGATGTCTAAAAAGGCTCCTAGTGCTATCTGTTGAGCGCCAATGGCCTGTTCAATGGTGGTTGGAAGGCAATGTACGGCTGTCTCAGTTGATTTACCAGCTTGATACGCATATTGGTATTTGTTTAGGGGAAGTTGCTTGAGATTCACCTCCCTGATATGCTGGTCGATTAACTTTTCCATAGTTTTAAGCTAAGGCTGATCGGTCTATATGATTTAGGCAGTTTAAAACCAGGTGCTTGGTATGTGTCCAAGCAGGAGACTAACTCGAAATAGACGGACCAGGGGGAGTGCGATTAAGTGCAATCCCCGCTGCAGCAAGCATGGATATTTTCTATCTGGTTCAGGTGATTTATATGGGCTGAAACTTTGTAATGCCCATTGTACGCTATTTTGATGAAACAGTCTATAGGGCATGTTTCGAACACGTTCTGAGCGATTGGGGGGTTCCCCTCCCTCAGCCCCATTGGAGTCTGCCACCATAGTCACGTACAGGTGTGGGCACACTCCAGTCCAAGAGAGGTAGGTTGGGTAGCAACAGCCACGCACCCAGGAAAGTGAGTAGCCTAGAGTAGGCTGCTCGTGTGCTTTGGGTTGTTTGTGTATGTTCCATCCGGCTTTTTCAGCGTGCATATGCCGTTTGAGTGGTCTTTGGGGAGGGCTTTTTGCAGCCTAACAGCTTCCGGGAGAGATGAGATCTGCCCGCAGTGTTGACGCCACGTAGCCCGTTTTGACCTCCTCAGCTCTTTATTGTAGAGCGTTAAAGCAGATTTGTGTGGGGCCTCGTGGTGTAGTGGATAGCGCAGCTACCTGCTAAACACGGGGTCGTGGGTTCAACCCCCACCCATGACGAGAGCATGGCCATACAAACTTCCTCTCTGAAATACTTTTCTAACTTTTAGAAAGTATTCTTCCACATAAAAATGCCTATTACAACAATTTTTCGGCAACTCCCACTTGCCCCACCGCCTCACCCCCCCTCCTCGCTATATGGGAGAAAAAACGGGGGCAACCCACATAGTACCAAGCGCACCCTGTGTTTTTCTGCGAACAGCAACAACACCCAGCAGGGCGAGCGCGTTACCAGACTGTTCGCTTTTCTACGAATAACAACACAACACCGTAGACGCCACTCCCCGATGGCGACAGGTGGCAGCCCCACCACTGGGATAAGCCGCATCTGGCCAATCACCAGATCGGTCGAAAAACTTAAACCGATTACTGAAACTAATACGAGAAATTTAAACATAAACGGCTCCCCAAATTCGATGACGACCATAGGCATTTCAAAACGGACACGAATTGGACAATGGAACGTTAGAACTCTAAGAGAACCATCTAGGTTAGCACAGTTCGAGGCAGAGATGGAGAAACTCCACATTGCAATAGCTGGAATCAGCGAGATGAGGTGGGCTGGCAGTGGGGAAACAACAACATCAGATAGCAATCTAGTCCTACACAGTGGCAACAATGACGGCAGCAGGTATGGAGTGGGAATTTACGTGTCCAAGCGCATAAAGAAGGCACTGGTTTCCTGGGAACCCATTTCTGATAGAATCATGACCGCCAGGTTCAGATGTAGAGCTAGATACATAAACATCATTCAATGCTATGCCCCGACGGAAGACGCTAATGACGAGACCAATTACGACTTCTATACTGCCCTTACAGCAACCCTCAACAAGTTACTGCAAGGTGACATTAACATCCTCATGGGTGACTGGATATCTGAAGGGACCTGGGACCTGATTAGAAGGAGGAACAGCCTGAAGCCCCTGGCGGACCAGCTTACACAGTACCGTGAGGAGTATCGCGGACTATGCAGAGCGGTGAAAAGGTCGGCCAGAAAGGACAAAAGAGCACAGCTGGATAGACTTGCGACAGACGTAGAACAAGCAGCCGGCGAGAACAACATGCGCTCGCTATACCAGCAGATTGCACGAATTGCAGGTACCAATCACAGGCAGAACAAACCAGTCAGAGATCTAGAAGGTAACCTCCTATCCAATGATGATGCAGAAATCCGAAGATGGCTCCAACACTTCATGGGAATTAGCCACACCACATCACCAAACGTGGCTCCAGACTATAGGAGTGTTGTGCCGCCAAGTGGGAGTAGCAGGATACCCTCTGCACCCCCGAATGTAAGAGAAATTGTGAATTCAATAAAGAAGCTGAAGCACAACAGGGCAGCTGGCGAAGACAACATCCCAGCCGAACTGCTTCAAGTTGACACCCAACTGATGGCTGAAACTTTGCATCCACACTTCTCACGCATATGGGAAGGCGGAACGGTGCCAGACTCCTGGAAAAGCGGAATCATTGTGAAGCTTCCTAAGAAAGGCGACCTTAGTGACTGCAACAACTGGAGAGGGATAACCCTGCTCAACACCAGCTACAAGATCTTAGCTACACTTCTGAACGAACGCCTCCAGGAAAAAATTGAGCCAACAATTCGAGACGAACAGGCAGGCTTCAGACCACACAGGAGTTGCGTAGACCAGGCAAATACACTACGCATAATCACCGAGCAAGCTGTGGAATGGAGAGCCCCGCTTTACCTCCTGTTCATCGACTTTAAGAAGGCGTTCGACTCAGTTGAAAGAGCAGCAATATGGCGAGCACTTGCAAGAAAAGGAGTACCTGCGAATCTCATCGCCATCATCAAATCGATGTATGACGATGCCAACCTGGCGGTACTGCACAATGGAAAAACTAGTGCACCTTTCCAGACGAACACCGGAATTCGGCAAGGATGCCCGCTGTCACCACTCCTCTTCAACATCGTAGTCGACGAGTTAATGAGCGAAGTATGCTCGTCCAAGCGCGGAATCACGTGGAACCTCACCAGACACCTTGAGGACTTGGACTACGCAGACGACATCTGTCTCATATCGCACAGACTCGGGGATATACAGAGGAAAAGTGACGACCTCGTCAGGATAGCCAGCAGCGTAGGACTTGAGATAAACGTAGCGAAAACCAAAGCTATGCTCTTCAACCACTCCAGCCAAGGAAACATCATCATAAATGGGAACCCGATCGAGTTCGTCGCAGTTTCCCATACCTTGGCACCATCATATCCAGTCGTCTCGGCAATGCCCGATCAGCATTTGGGAGACAATACCGCATATGGAGAGACCGACAAATAAGCAGACGAACGAAGCTCAGGATCTACAATGCGTGTGTGAAGTCCATACTACTATACGGAAGTCGCCACGAAGAAGATAACGCAGAAGCTGCAGACTTTCAGCAACAAATGCCTGAGAGTCATATGTGGGGTATTCTGGCCAAACAGAATAGCCAACACAGAACTGTAACGCGTTACAGGCGAGTCCCCGATACACATCCAAATAAGGAAGAAAAATGGATGTGGATAGGGCACGCTCTCAGAAGAAACCCTAGAGCATAGTGAGGATGGCACTGGACTGGAAGCCCCAAGGAAGCAGGAGAGTAGGAAGGCCAAGAGCAACCTGGAGAAGAACCGCTCACCAAGAACTAGCCCAAATAGACAGCACATGGGAAAATGCAAAACAGACAGCTCAAAATAGAGCTAGATGGAAGGCTCTCGTAGAAGCCCTAAGTTCCCGAGAGGAATAAGAGGAATTAAAAAAAAAGAAAAAAAAAAAGCAGATTTTTAGGAGTAGACTGCTCGTCTCCTCTGGGTTGTTTGTGTGTGTTCCAACCGGCTTTTTCAGCGTGCAGGTGCCGTTTGAGTGGTCTTTGGAGAGGGCTTTTTGTAGCCTAACAGCTTCCGGGAGAGATGAGACCTGCCCGCAGTGTTGACGCCACGTAGCCCGTTTTGACCTTCTCAGCTCTTTGTTGTAGAGCATTAAAGCAGTAGTGTAGGAGTCCCATGAGGCCCTCCCACTCCTCGCCTTATTGAAGAGCCTGCCCGCAGCTTTTGAGATCGTCAGGGCTTTTGATCCACCAGGGAACAGTCCTTTCGGTCTTGCGTACCTTTTGGTCGCAGCTGGCGTGATATGCTGCGACCTGGCCAGCAAGTTCCTGAATTGTATTACGCAAGTCAGCGTAGCGGGCGTTTGTCGCTGTATGTAAAATCGAGACGACCTGGCCAACAAGTTCCTGAATTGTATTACGCAAGTCAGCCTCCCTTCGTTGACTTTCTAAGGCTTGATCTTGTAACGCCCTTATGAGAGCTTTAATCTGTTCTGTTTCGAGAGACATTTTATATGCAATAAATGCGTTAGCTGGGGTACTTTTACGTACAGAGTTTTCTGTAGAATCGTCGCCTTCGGACTCTGAGTCGCTAGCGAATGGTTTAGAATTCCTATACTGTCGGAATGAGTTGCTCAGGAGGAGTATATAAATACTCAAGTCGTATTGCCCATAGGGAGTATTAGTACGGCGAGGAGACGCAGGGGCTGAGTCGGCGTTTAATAACATTGGCCGAGGGCTCGTTGAGCGGGGAAAGAATTCAAGTTCAAGTGAAACGACAGTGTCCAGACATATGCAGAAGTGGAACGAAATGCACACAATGTAAATTTTAAGTCAATAAATCTTTGCGACAGTGTCAAAGAATTGTTTTTGTGTAACCCGCACAAACATTTTAAATATTTTAAAACTTTATTTAAATGCAGCTGGGATTTGGAAATAGGAGCTCACTTACATAATCTGTGTGTTTGTGTGTAGTATTGTGGGTTTCCTTAGTTGGGTGCCAATTATTTAAATTCTGGGGGCCGCAGGGGGATCCCTCGCTGCAGTCTCCGATGGTTTTGCCGGTTGGCCGATTGTGTCCCTCGTACAGGGGCAGAGGGTGATAAATCCACTTGGAGATTTACGACGATTACGTTGGGAAGATGACTGTCTTCCTTAATGCAACTGGCCTAGGAACTCAGATTGCTATGATCAAATATAGAAATAACAGAATGCCGGAGTTGTTGGTTCAAAACGAACTGTTTAAAAGCTAACAAAGTAAAAGCTTTATAGCGGCCTCTGCAAATGTGCAGAGCTTTTGCCGGCTATGTAGGAGCTTCCGGCCAAATGCTTGGTCAGCAATTTGGCCGGTGCTGGAGTACGGACGATCATACATATATGCGAATCAGTCTACTTGAACACGAATACTTGAATACGAATCACACTTTGTTTTGTGAATTCCGATAAAAACTATTTCAGTCAAATTGGCCAACAACAACAAGAATAACAACTAAAAGAAGTTGGAGTTTGCAAATATCGTTCTTTGTAAAAATAGTTTTGACCACCCCTGTATTTATATGCAAATCAAGTCAAAATTAATTTCTTTCAGTGTAGTCGTCAATGTTTACGGATTTAAATTACCAGTACATCCCAGTTCTAAACGTGGATTAGACTATTATTAACTTCGGCACACCAAAGTTTGTATACGCTTGCAGCTTATATTGTAATTTATTTCAATTTCGTGTCTATGGAAGATGTGTATATGATATAGTAGTCCAATCTTGATAAAATTAAAACCATGATGGAATAACTACAAAAATTTGGGAATGTTTTGGGATAGTAAGTCTGACAATTTTGTTTTCGGTCTCAAATTGAACCGTGTCGACAAAGAAATTGTAAAAGGAGAAAAATGGCCCAGTATGCGCGAACTAATAAGCCTTGTCATGTCCGTATTTGACCCCTTTGGAATGTTATCGGAATTAATGATACATGGAAAAATCTAGATCCAAGATGTTTGGAGAACTGGAGAATCCATTGGAATGATCATTACCAGAACATTTATTTTTAAAATTTAAAAATTGGGTAATTTTTTTGGAGCATGCAAAACATTTTCAATTGGATAGATGCTAGGATTTTTGTCAACAAAGGATAAAATCGAGTTGCACATTTTCGTTTATGCAAGCGAACAGGCCTTCGCAACCGTTGCTTATTGGCGAGTAACTTGTGGAGAAGATACCAAATTAGTCTTTATTGCAGGCAAGACCAGATGTGCACCATTGAAGATGTTATCGATTCCCAGACTCGAGTTACAAGCAGGGGCCGGTCTTAGGAACACTTATGAATAATACCAATTTAAAAAACCATAACGTGACTGTGTATGAAACTACACTATGGTCGGACTCGCGAACTGTCATTTCTTGGATACAATCAGATCATCGACAGTTTACGCCTTTCCTTGCACATCGGGTCAGAGAAATATTGGAATCGACTGCTGAAAATAATATTTGCAATGGGTGCTCATTTAAACACAGCAGACAAAGCAACAAAGTCAAGCCCCCGACCAAAGTATTTTTTCGAAAACGAATGGATCAGCGGTCCCGAATTTTTACTTGCTGAAAAGGATACTTGGCCGACAATGGAGTATAGTTCAATCGCAGATGAAAGTATTGAGAGGCGT
This sequence comes from Drosophila aff. chauvacae BK-2020, assembly GCA_018903765.1. Classification (NCBI taxonomy): domain Eukaryota; kingdom Metazoa; phylum Arthropoda; class Insecta; order Diptera; family Drosophilidae; genus Drosophila; species Drosophila aff. chauvacae BK-2020. Next base: position 105,069 of record JAEIGO010000057.1, on the reverse strand, counting down.
TAAATCACAATGACTGTAAGAACTAACCAATATGTAGATATCAGTATATTTTCGAACTATCTAAGGTTGAATTGTGTGATGGGATGGGTTTTGAGATTTGCTTACAATTGTCGGAAGGAGACTCAACAAAGAGGTAAAGGAGAATTATCGACACATGAGTTAATTCTGGCTGAATCAAAATTGTGTAGAATGGTTCAAAAGCGAGTATACGCGGATGAGGTAGCTGACTAACCAAGATTAGAATCAGTTTCTAAGAGCAGTTCGATCTACAAGCTTTCTCCAAATCTGAATGCAAGTGGAGTATTATTTGTGGCGGGAAGAATTGACTATGCCATCGCTATACCAGAAACACAACGTCAACCAATAATATTACCAGCCCGACATAGCTTCTCTGACCAGTGATGTCATTTCCGCTTTTTTCCCGTCAAATTCAGTTTTCTTTTAAGTTTGATTGCGGGAAAATTTTTAAAACAGGGGACAGCGGGAATTCCAGCTTTTTTAGAACATTTTTGAAATTTCCTTTAATTTCACTTTTAACTACATGTTAAGTGTTGTTTTACTTGGGTTTGACGGTTGACATGTTAAAGTGTTTTTTTTTTTTTTGTATTTTAAAAATTAAAAGAAATAGCATAACTCAAGTTTTAGAGTATATGGGTTCTCCCAATATTGATAAAATAGAAAGGTATAACGAAGTTAAACTGGTCCAGTGGGAAAACGTAGAAGATACAGTGATCTTTTGGAATTAAGTTTTTAAAAATAGGGACTCTTGCGGGAACTGTCGCTTTAAGGAATTGTCATTAGTTGATTATTATCCGGCCGAGGAAGAAGAGAATTTGGAAGATGACCTGAATATAATTTAATCATAATCATAATTTAATCTATGAAGTTCCTTTAAGGGGTTACACCACTGTAGAATTTTTTAAAAATCGAAAAATTTTTTTTTATTGCTAAAGGTCATTTAGGGTCTTAAGAATGATATAAGATGAAGTCCGGGAAAATTTTTTACATGCCTGAATTTCGAGTTCTGCCGCAGGACCTTTCACGACTTTACATACGATTTTTTATCTCAAAACCACTTTTTTGGAGCTGGCCGGAAACATAACTCGAACAAATCTTTACCGATCGATTCCAAATTTTTACAGTACGTTTAAAATTGTTGTCCGCAGGAAACTACGTAGGGGTTTTTTGAAAAATATTGATATTATAAAATACTTTTTACAGAATTTCAATAACTCCATTGTGTTTACCTACACAAATTTCGAAAATATGCCTTTTTTTGGGTGTTTTACAGTGGTGTAACCCCTTAAGTTGTTTGTTTTTCCTTATTTTGTTCCTTTCGTTAAATAATATATTTGAAAATTAAAAAACAAATAAAAAAAATGTTTTCTAAAAAACCGTTTTTTATCAGCTTTTTCCCCATGGAATTCCGTTTTTTTTAGCTTTCTTTTTTTCTTAATCCAGCTTATTTTGCTCAGAAAAAAATGACAACACTGCTCCTAGGTAGTTGGCCTCAACCGAAAAGTCGATGATGGACCCATTTAGGGATGGTCTTTTTAAGGACAGAGACCTTTTCCTGGTAAATGGGACTAAAACTGTTTTTGATGGGTTTATGGACAGTCCTTTGTCCTAACACCATCTGTTGGCTATATTAAGGGCTTGCTGCATGCGGTCCGAGATGATTTGCTGATACCAACCCACTATACAGATGAGTAGATCATCATCGTAGCCTTGAGTTGGGAACCCCAAGTTGTTGAGCTCATAAAGTAGCTCGTCGATGAACAGAGTCCATGAGAGAGCAGAGAGTACTCCCCCTTGAGGGCACCCACTTGTGGCTGAGATTGAGGTTATGGTTCCTCCAAGGTCTACAGTTATGATTCTGGATTCAAGCATTTCCAGAATACACCTAATAATGGGTGTGGAGACATTCTTACGTACAAGAGAGGCACGTATAGCCTCATATGACGTTTTGTCAAAAGCTCCTGAGATGTCTAAAAAGGCTCCTAGTGCTATCTGTTGAGCGCCAATGGCCTGTTCAATGGTGGTTGGAAGGCAATGTACGGCTGTCTCAGTTGATTTACCAGCTTGATACGCATATTGGTATTTGTTTAGGGGAAGTTGCTTGAGATTCACCTCCCTGATATGCTGGTCGATTAACTTTTCCATAGTTTTAAGCTAAGGCTGATCGGTCTATATGATTTAGGCAGTTTAAAACCAGGTGCTTGGTATGTGTCCAAGCAGGAGACTAACTCGAAATAGACGGACCAGGGGGAGTGCGATTAAGTGCAATCCCCGCTGCAGCAAGCATGGATATTTTCTATCTGGTTCAGGTGATTTATATGGGCTGAAACTTTGTAATGCCCATTGTACGCTATTTTGATGAAACAGTCTATAGGGCATGTTTCGAACACGTTCTGAGCGATTGGGGGTTCCCTCCCCTCAGCCCCATTGGAGTCTGCCACCATAGTCACGTACAGGTGTGGGCACACTCCAGTCCAAGAGAGGTAGGTTGGGTAGCAACAGCCACGCACCCAGGAAAGTGAGTAGCCTAGAGTAGGCTGCTCGTGTGCTTTGGGTTGTTTGTGTATGTTCCATCCGGCTTTTTCAGCGTGCATATGCCGTTTGAGTGGTCTTTGGGGAGGGCTTTTTGCAGCCTAACAGCTTCCGGGAGAGATGAGATCTGCCCGCAGTGTTGACGCCACGAAGCCCGTTTTGACCTCCTCAGCTCTTTATTGTAGAGCGTTAAAGCAGATTTGTGTGGGGCCTCGTGGTGTAGTGGATAGCGCAGCTACCTGCTAAACACGGGGTCGTGGGTTCAACCCCCACCCATGACGAGAGCATGGCCATACAAACTTCCTCTCTGAAATACTTTTCTAACTTTTAGAAAGTATTCTTCCACATAAAAATGCCTATTACAACAATTTTTCGGCAACTCCCACTTGCCCCACCGCCTCACCCCCCCTCCTCGCTATATGGGAGAAAAAACGGGGGCAACCCACATAGTACCAAGCGCACCCTGTGTTTTTCTGCGAACAGCAACAACACCCAGCAGGGCGAGCGCGTTACCAGACTGTTCGCTTTTCTACGAATAACAACACAACACCGTAGACGCCACTCCCCGATGGCGACAGGTGGCAGCCCCACCACTGGGATAAGCCGCATCTGGCCAATCACCAGATCGGTCGAAAAACTTAAACCGATTACTGAAACTAATACGAGAAATTTAAACATAAACGGCTCCCCAAATTCGATGACGACCATAGGCATTTCAAAACGGACACGAATTGGACAATGGAACGTTAGAACTCTAAGAGAACCATCTAGGTTAGCACAGTTCGAGGCAGAGATGGAGAAACTCCACATTGCAATAGCTGGAATCAGCGAGATGAGGTGGGCTGGCAGTGGGGAAACAACAACATCAGATAGCAATCTAGTCCTACACAGTGGCAACAATGACGGCAGCAGGTATGGAGTGGGAATTTACGTGTCCAAGCGCATAAAGAAGGCACTGGTTTCCTGGGAACCCATTTCTGATAGAATCATGACCGCCAGGTTCAGATGTAGAGCTAGATACATAAACATCATTCAATGCTATGCCCCGACGGAAGACGCTAATGACGAGACCAATTACGACTTCTATACTGCCCTTACAGCAACCCTCAAAAAGTTACGGCAAGGTGACATTAACATCCTCATGGGTGACTTCAATGCAAAAATCGTCCCCAACAACACCGGACTAAGATCTGTCCGCAACGATAACGGAGAGAGATTCGTGGAACTCTGCCAGCTATTCCAACTGGTCATCGGCGGCACATAAAGACGTCCACAAATACTCCTGGACATCTCCAAGTGGTAACACGCGCAACCAGATCGACCACATATGCATTAGCAGGAAATGGAGACACTCGCTACTGGACGTACGGAACAAAGGGGGCAGCCATTGACAGTGATCATGAGCTGGTCATTGGAGAACTTTCCATAAAGCTCAACCGCAACCACTCAAGGAACACTGGCAACAGCCAACACCGGCGAGCGCCCCCTGAACCTGCACCTCCTTAGCGACCCTACTCTGAAGACGAGAATGACGTCCACATTGCGAGAACAGCCCCCTAGAAGGCCACCCATGGGAGCACACCTGCAGACAACTAAGGACCACGGCGGAGGAAATACTTGGCCTGCAACAACGCGGAAGATCGGACTGGATATCTGAAGGGACCTGGGACCTGATTAGAAGGAGGAACAACCTGAAGCCCCTGGCGGACCAGCTTACACAGTACCGTGAGGAGTATCGCGGACTATGCAGAGCGGTGAAAAGGTCGGCCAGAAAGGACAAAAGAGCACAGCTGGATAGACTTGCGACAGACGTAGAACAAGCAGCCGGCGAGAACAACATGCGCTCGCTATACCAGCAGATTGCACGAATTGCAGGTACCAATCACAGGCAGAACAAACCAGTCAGAGATCTAGAAGGTAACCTCCTATCCAATGATGATGCAGAAATCCGAAGATGGCTCCAACACTTCATGGGAATTAGCCACACCACATCACCAAACGTGGCTCCAGACTATAGGAGTGTTGTGCCGCCAAGTGGGAGTAGCAGGATACCCTCTGCACCCCCGAATGTAAGAGAAATTGTGAATTCAATAAAGAAGCTGAAGCACAACAGGGCAGCTGGCGAAGACAACATCCCAGCCGAACTGCTTCAAGTTGACACCCAACTGATGGCTGAAACTTTGCATCCACACTTCTCACGCATATGGGAAGGCGGAACGGTGCCAGACTCCTGGAAAAGCGGAATCATTGTGAAGCTTCCTAAGAAAGGCGACCTTAGTGACTGCAACAACTGGAGAGGGATAACCCTGCTCAACACCAGCTACAAGATCTTAGCTACACTTCTGAACGAACGCCTCCAGGAAAAAATTGAGCCAACAATTCGAGACGAACAGGCAGGCTTCAGACCACACAGGAGTTGCGTAGACCAGGCAAATACACTACGCATAATCACCGAGCAAGCTGTGGAATGGAGAGCCCCGCTTTACCTCCTGTTCATCGACTTTAAGAAGGCGTTCGACTCAGTTGAAAGAGCAGCAATATGGCGAGCACTTGCAAGAAAAGGAGTACCTGCGAATCTCATCGCCATCATCAAATCGATGTATGACGATGCCAACCTGGCGGTACTGCACAATGGAAAAACTAGTGCACCTTTCCAGACGAACACCGGAATTCGGCAAGGATGCCCGCTGTCACCACTTCTCTTCAACATCGTAGTCGACGAGTTAATGAGCGAAGTATGCTCGTCCAAGCGCGGAATCACGTGGAACCTCACCAGACACCTTGAGGACTTGGACTACGCAGACGACATCTGTCTCATATCGCACAGACTCGGGGACATACAGAGGAAAAGTGACGACCTCGTCAGGATAGCCAGCAGCGTAGGACTTGAGATAAACGTAGCGAAAACCAAAGCTATGCTCTTCAACCACTCCAGCCAAGGAAACATCATCATAAATGGGAACCCGATCGAGTTCGTCGCAGTTTCCCATACCTTGGCACCATCATATCCAGTCGTCTCGGCAATGCCCGATCAGCATTTGGGAGACAATACCGCATATGGAGAGACCGACAAATAAGCAGACGAACGAAGCTCAGGATCTACAATGCGTGTGTGAAGTCCATACTACTATACGGAAGTGAGACATGGCTCGCCACGAAGAAGATAACGCAGAAGCTGCAGACTTTCAGCAACAAATGCCTGAGAGTCATATGTGGGGTATTCTGGCCAAACAGAATAGCCAACACAGAACTGTAACGCGTTACAGGCGAGTCCCCGATACACATCCAAATAAGGAAGAAAAATGGATGTGGATAGGGCACGCTCTCAGAAGAAACCCTAGAGCATAGTGAGGATGGCACTGGACTGGAAGCCCCAAGGAAGCAGGAGAGTAGGAAGGCCAAGAGCAACCTGGAGAAGAACCGCTCACCAAGAACTAGCCCAAATAGACAGCACATGGGAAAATGCAAAACAGACAGCTCAAAATAGAGCTAGATGGAAGGCTCTCGTAGAAGCCCTAAGTTCCCGAGAGGAATAAGAGGAATTAAAAAAAAGAAAAAAAAAGCAGATTTTTAGGAGTAGACTGCTCGTCTCCTCTGGGTTGTTTGTGTGTGTTCCAACCGGCTTTTTCAGCGTGCAGGTGCCGTTTGAGTGGTCTTTGGAGAGGGCTTTTTGTAGCCTAACAGCTTCCGGGAGAGATGAGACCTGCCCGCAGTGTTGACGCCACGTAGCCCGTTTTGACCTTCTCAGCTCTTTGTTGTAGAGCATTAAAGCAGTAGTGTAGGAGTCCCATGAGGCCCTCCCACTCCTCGCCTTATTGAAGAGCCTGCGCGCAGCTTTTTTGAGATCGTCAGGGCTTTTGATCCACCAGGGAACAGTCCTTTCGGTCTTGCGTACCTTTTGGTCGCAGCTGGCGTGATATGCTGCGACCTGGCCAGCAAGTTCCTGAATTGTATTACGCAAGTCAGCGTAGCGGGCGTTTGTCGCTGTATGTAAAATCGAGACGACCTGGCCAACAAGTTCCTGAATTGTATTACGCAAGTCAGCCTCCCTTCGTTGACTTTCTAAGGCTTGATCTTGTAACGCCCTTATGAGAGCTTTAATCTGTTCTGTTTCGAGAGACATTTTATATGCAATAAATGCGTTAGCTGGGGTACTTTTACGTACAGAGTTTTCTGTAGAATCGTCGCCTTCGGACTCTGAGTCGCTAGCGAATGGTTTAGAATTCCTATACTGTCGGAATGAGTTGCTCAGGAGGAGTATATAAATACTCAAGTCGTATTGCCCATAGGGAGTATTAGTACGGCGAGGAGACGCGGGGGCTGAGTCGGCGTTTAATAACATTGGCCGAGGGCTCGTTGAGCGGAGACGTAGGTTCGTCCAGCAACGATAAGGTGAGGGGCTTGCGGGGAGCTTGCATCCGCTAAGCCAAAAAAATATATAAATGACAAACATATCGTAGCAGCAAAGACAAAGAGATATATAAAAGGCAAAAAATTGCTACAGCAATGCATGCGCTGCTGTATCGGGTGTCGGGGCAGCGATAGGAGGGCCCGAGACTGTCTTCCTTAATGCAACTGGCCTAGGAACTCAGATTGCTATGATCAAATATAGAAATAACAGAATGCCGGAGTTGTTGGTTCAAAACGAACTGTTTAAAAGCTAACAAAGTAAAAGCTTTATAGCGGCCTCTGCAAATGTGCAGAGCTTTTGCCGGCTATGTAGGAGCTTCCGGCCAAATGCTTGGTCAGCAATTTGGCCGGTGTTGGAGTACGGACGATCAGTTCGGTTAACTCAGTTAACTTGTACATACATATATGCGAATCAGTCTACTTGAACACGAATACTTGAATACGAATCACACTTTGTTTTGTGAATTCGGTGCGTTTGGAGTGTTTTAATTTTTGTGCCAAAAATGGGTCGCAACAAAAAAGTGCACTTTTTTTTTAAATTTGATGCAGAAGACAAAAAGTTTAAGTGCACTGTTTGCGGTATAAAGTTAGCAGGCTCTCACGCAACAAATTTAAAACGGCATTTAATGCCAAAACATGCGGAAGTTTTTAATGAATTCGAGATTGACGACGACAAAATTCAACAGTATATGAAAAAAAGAAAACAGCGAAGAATCAATCGTCTCTTCGATTGTAAAGATTGTTACCACCGATGGAAAGCCTTTTTTATTCCTGGATAGCGAAGGGTTTCGACAGATATTAAACCCAATTTATAACGCGCTTTCGATGAATCCCATAACTTCTCGAAATGTTATGGAATATGTGACTGTCAAAGAGCAGACCATTAAAGAAAATATAAAAGCACTTGTAAAGGGAAAGCTTGTATCACTGAAAGTAGATGTTGCTACAAAAATGGATAAGGCTATTTTGGGCGTGAATTTACAGATGATTCAATCTACTATGTCTAAAGCTGAGATCGTCATCAAGACTTTAGGCATGATACAGCTTCGTCATTCGCACACTGGAATGTGCATTAAAGAAAAAGTTATGGAGATCATAAATGACTACGGGATAACCCTCGATCAAGCCTTCAGGTAAAATCTTAATTGCAAAATATGTTTTAAATGACTCTTATTGAAAACCTAAAACTATAACCACAGCATTACATCGGATAATGGAAAAAACATAACAAAAGCCATTCAAATTCTAAATGATGAATCGGAGTCTCTTTTTGACGAAGACACACGAGATGACATTAACGCTGAAAATGTGATGGGAAAACTGGATGCCATACAGCAGGCGAATACTCACCTTGTAATGTGTGCTGCGCACTCCCTTCAACTGTGCGTAATGGACATAAACAAGCTAGATGAGATCAGCGAAAACGTTTCATCATGTCGCACAATTTGTAAGTTATAGCGTACAGAAACGAATAGGTAAGTCAAAACTTAAAAATTTGTTATTATTATTATTACAAGGGCCTTGTTGCACTGCGACCAGATGTTAGGTCTTTTGTGCCGGCCTGTATGATTAGGGTACAGCCCCTATACCTAGGCTTCTAATAAAAGAAAGCACTTTGGTAGGGTCTATTTGTTCCCAAATCCCAGGGGGGGAATAAGTTCACCTCTTAGATGTTGAAGTCGACGTCTGATTAGCGAGGGGCACTCACATAGGATGTGTTCCGATGTTTCTTGCTCCATCTCGCAGAATTTGCATGTGTCGATTTCTGAAAGTTTTAATTTCTTAAGGTGATACCTAAGGTTGCAGTGACCCGTTAGGTAACCTGTTAGAGTGCGAATTTCGCTCTTTGGTAGGTTGATAATGCGTTTTGATAGCGTCATCTGGGGGACGAGAAATTGTTTGGCTTGTCTCAGCCCTGCACTGTCGGTCCAGTGACGGTTTATCTCCGATTCCTCTCATTTCCTGAGCAGTTCTCTTTTGTGTCCTTTCGATAGTCCACAGAACGGCTCAGGGCCGATAAAAGGTGTCATCCCCCCGCGTTTGGCTAGGGTGTCTGCCACCTCGTTTCCTATATGGCCTTCATGCCCTGGTACCCAACCCACTGTTAGGGTGTTTTTGGAGGCTGTTGGAAACAGGTCTCTACAAGTCCGGACGAGATCGTGAAGGAACTCAGCGCTATGAGCGCTGCCTGACTGTCCGAGAAGATGTAAATCCGTGCGCCTTGCATTTTCCTGCGAAGGCATTCTCGTGCACAGAATTCTATGGCGTGTATCTCTGCTTGGAAAATGGTGGGCGATTTTCCCATGGCTATGGATTTGTTGAACCTTGGTCCGAAAATACCAGCCCCGGTATCACCGTTTTCCAGTTTTGACCCATCAGTGTACCATGCTTGTGATCCACTGGGTAGAGATATTGATTTTGTTTTCCATTCATTCCTAGTGTATAGGACTACAGAGAAGTTTCTGTGGAGAACAAGTCTTGGTTTCTGATCGTCAGTTACGCGCAGAATGGAATCATTTATTAGGGGTTCAAGGACCCTAAGATGCCCGGTAAGATCACCACTTTTGATATTGGTGATGTTTTGAAGGCGAAGTGCCCCCAGGCAGGCCTCCTTTTTCAATGTAATTGGTAAAGGGGGTATGTCAGTTATGACTCCTAGTGCTGCAGTGGGGCACGTCCGGATGGCTCCAGTGATGCCTATGCAGACCAGTCGTTGTAATTTGGTAAGTGCAGCCGCAGCTGTCCTCTGGGTAGATTTCGTCCACCAAGCAAGAGATGCATAGGTTAAGATCGGTTTTACCACAGTGTTAAAAGACCAGTAGATCATTTTGGGACTTAGGCCCCATGTTCTGCCGTAGAGCCTGTTACACGCAAAGTGTGCTCGAATGGCTTTGTTTATGGTCTTTTCCAGGTGTGCATTCCAGTTGAGCTTGGAGTCAAGCGTGACTCCTAAGTAGTTTGCCTCAACCGAAAAGTCAATGATATACCCATTTAGGGATGGTCTTCTTAGGGAGAGAGACCTTTTCCTAGTAAATGGGACTATAACAGTTTTTGATGGGTTTATGGACAGTCCTTTGTCCTGACACCATCTGTTGGCTATATCGAGGGCTTGCTGCATGCGGTCCGAGATGGTTTGCTCATGCCAGCCCACTATATAGATGACTAGATCATCAGCGTAGCCTTGAGTGGGGAAACCTAAATTGTTGAGCTCATAAAGTAGCTCGTCGATGACCAGAGTCCACAGGAGGGGAGAGAGTACTCCCCCTTGAGGGCACCCCCTTGTGGCTGTGATTGAGGTCATAGTTCCTCCAAGGTCTACAGTTATGATTCTGGATTTAAGCATTTCCAGAATCCACCTAATGATAGGTGTGGAGACATTCTTGCGTACAAGAGAGGCACGTATAGCCTCATATGACGTGTTGTCGAAAGCTCCTGAGATGTCTAAGAAGGCACCTAGTGCTATCTGTTGAGCGCCAATGGCCTTTTCAATGGTTGTTGTAAGGCAATGTATGGCGGTCTCAGTTGATTTACCAGCTTGATACGCATATTGGTACTTGTTTAGGGGATGTTGCTTGAGATTTACCTCCCTGATGTGCTGGTCGATTATCTTCTCCATAGTTTTGAGGAAGAAGGAGCTAAGGCTAATCGGTCTATATGATTTAGGCAATTGGGAGTCTTTCTTCCTTGCCTTTGGGATAAACACAACTTTTACTTTAGCCCAGTTGCTTGGTATGTTTCCAAGCATGAGACTGGCTCGAAATAGACTTACCAGGGGGAGTGCGATTAGATGCAGTCCCCACTGCAACAAGCATGGATAGATCCCATCTGGTCCGGGTGATTTGTATGGGCTGAAATTTTGTAGTGCCCATTTTACGCTATTTTGATGAAACAGTCTATAGGGCATGTTTCCAATGTGTTCTGAGCGATAGGGTGGTTCCCCTCTCTCAGCCCCATTAGAGTCTGCCACCATAGTCACGTGCAGGTGCGGGCACTTTCCAGTCTCAGAGAGGTAGGTTGGTGCCGCACGCTCTGACATGGGTTGTTCCACAGCCACACACCCAGGGAAGTGAGTAGCCAGGAGTAGACTGCTCGTCTCCTCTGGGTTGTTTGTGTGTGTTCCAACCGGCTTTTTCAGCGTGCAGGTGCCGTTTGAGTGGTCTTTGGAGAGGGCTTTTTGTAGCCTAACAGCTTCCGGGAGAGATGAGATCTGCCCGCAGTGTTGACGCCACGTAGCCCGTTTTGACCTTCTCAGCTCTTTGTTGTAGAGCGTTAAAGCAGTAGTGTAGGAGTCCCATGAGGCCCTCCCACTCCTCGCTTTATTGAAGAGCCTGCGCGCAGCCTTTTTGAGATCGCCAAGGCTTTTGTTCCACCAGGGAACAGTCCTTTCGGTCTTGCGTACCTTTTGGTCGCAGCTGGCGTGATATGCTAGTTCAACATTTCTGTGAAGCACAGTAGCTTCACGCTCTAACTCATCTATGGATGTTATCGGACGGGTGGAGCAGCCTCTGGATTGCTCAAGTTCAAAACGGAAGTGCTCCCAGTTGGTCTTTCTGGGATTTCTAGTAACTAGAACTACATTGCAAGGCACATCCTATTTCAAATCAAATGTGTTGGTGATATGACATAGTGATCTCACTTGCAACGTGCCATTTTGAGACAACAGACAACATATTTATACTACAGAGAGTGAGGTCAAGGACTTCCTCTCTAATTGCATTAATAAATCTAGGCTCGCTGCCCCGGTTTAATAATCCTAAGTTATTACTAATAATGTATTCAAGAAGGCACTCACCCCTCTTGTTGATGTTACTGTTCCCCCAGACCGTGTGATGCGCATGGCATCGCAGGCGATTATCCACCTGAGCCGGTTTCTCTGGCAGTGCCCTATCAGGGCACAGGTAGACGCCGTAGGCACATCCTCCGAGTCGCCGGGTAGATAGGCGGAGGCCAGAACTGGGAGGAGGGACAGGATATTAGTCCGCCCTCTTGCGGCCCCTGGCCGCCATCTTCCGGCCGCGGTTCGTGCCTAGAAGGGACTCCTGTGTGCGCCTCGCACCCTTGGGTACGCGCCCAGTGCCTCGAATGGTGCGCGCGTGATGCGCCCATGGAGTGGAGGACGCAGGACTTTCCGCGGTGCTGCGGGCTCTTGTGCGACTGCGGTGCCCTGTGGTGTCGATGCAGCCATAACAGGAGCACTGGCATATGAGCAGGTGGGCTTCTCCGTTTCGGGAACGGGAGCCACTGCCTGTCTCTTTGCCTGCATGTCGGCCATTGGCTTAAGAGTAGCCGTGCCAAACGCGAAGTTGAGCCGATGCCTCAGCGCTTTCAGTCGGTTGGCCGAGACCGGGTCCAGCGCGATCGTCAGGACAGCCGTGTTCTGCCTCATCTCGCGGTGGAAGACTAGCCAGTCTCCCACCCTTCGTCAAGGCACTGGGTGCCGCGGTTTTTATCATGGCCCTCTTGGTCGACACCTCCTCTGGGGTCGTGTTGGCCGATCTTACCCTCTACTTGGTCACGCCACTCTTGCTGGGTTCAACCCTAAGAGGGTCCATAGGCTTCGGAGCGAGCCTTTTGGGTTACTCCATGGGAATACCGTTCGCAAGGTGTCTGCGCAGCCTTTTTCTTGCGGCGCCCGATAGAGCGATCCGCTTGGGTTTTTCAACCTTGGGAGAGGCGAGAAGGGCTTCTTCCTCTTCCTTGGTGATGTTGTCGATGCCAGAGCACTGTTAACAAGTGTCCATGGCTTCTTCGGACTCCCGGATTAGTTCGATGTTACTCGACTTGGGGCTGCTAGATTACCCTGTTTCTATGTTACTGTTATTAGTCTCCATATATTTGTCCCACGAGTAGTGAGGAAGGAAGTATCCCTCGGGGAAGAGCCTCATACCCCGGATCGGGCGCTTATACGACCGGAGGTGCCAGGTATCTGGAAGCCACCGTTAAAAGACACACTGACGTAGTGCCATTCATCACAGGGGCACGGTACGGTAACACCGGTGATTACGGGTTTCTTCGAGTTGTCCTCTCTAGATCCGCCATATTTATTCTAGAGCAGGGGCACCTCGAGCAGGATGTGGTTCTTCACCACGTATGGTCGGTCTGTAGTAGTCGGCATGTGACTGCCAACTACCACTAGCTGGGTCGGATCGACGCGGCGACAGGCGCACACGCTTCATTGACACAGACTTAGCCCCCTATGTATATTTTATTTACCTGGTAGCTGAGGGCAGCTACCAAGCGGGAGAGTCACACGCGCTCGGACTTCGTTATGCAAACAACTGCAACAAAGTGTTACAGTGTGCTCTCGATATGTGCGCGTACCACATCTCCCTCTTTTTAAGAAATAACGTAACATAATGAAGTTATTTTCAAATACTATGATTTAATTTAATTTTTTTTTTTGTTCATTATTGTTATTATTTTAGTGCGCACATATGGGATTGCTCTATATATACTTGTATAATATTATACATATATATATTGTTCACGCTAAAAGGGCGCTTATTTTCCGAAGGCAGTGTGATCCCGTACACTCGCTCTCTCTCTCCCTCTTCCACTGCACTTTCGTGCAGAGAGCTCATAATCCGCTCTCCCCAAGCTAGCTTTAAGACTTCTTGTATTTAGTTCTAATTTACGATTTCACAAATAAAGACGCACGTCGCGTAATACCCCGAAAGTTTTCCTCCGTGTTTTTCTTAATGCTGCCGGTCATTTCCATGCTGCCGGTCATTTTGTCTAAATCCGATTACGATTGATCCGACACTACGGCAGCTTCCGATTCCAATTCCTATTATAATCCAATTGTGCAATTAATTTCTGCGAGTTCCTAAATTAAAAAATTGTGTAGTTAAATAAATGCCATGAGCCACAGTGGAACTTCCAATTTCGAATTTCTCTTCGTTCACTGTGTTCCGCTTGCATTTATTTAAACTCTCCTATATACATACAATACAGTCCACTCCACTGCTCTACGATCGCCACCAGCAATTTACATAAAATTAAATAAATATATAGAATAGGTTAGGTTATGTCGGAAGGGCCACACATAGGCCAAAATGGCCCTTAGCTGTGGACCTAGAGAGGGTTTACGCGGTTTTCGAAATCATTAAGGATCGAGGTGCTTTTCGCGAAGGCAAGTAGTTCACCTGGCTTCTTCCTGGAGGCATATTCTAGCGATGCCAGAACCGGAGCGCCTAGGTATTTTATTCTTGCCCTTGCAAATGAGATGGTCCAAAGTTTCAGTTGCCTCGGATTCATCACATTTCCGGCATTTGGCGTTTTCGATAATGCCCAGTTTGACTGCATGTGCCGCAGCTAGGCAATGACCTGTGAGAATTCCCACTAACAGTCTGCAATCTTTCCTTGGAAGACGCAGCACGTAGTGACTAAGTTTTGCGTGACTGTCTACGTGCTTGACTGTCTACGAACAAGTTGACCGCTCCATATGGGCGGTCTATGCTCTGCCCAAGCTCTGCCGCTTTCCCTATGGCGAATACTTCCGCCTGGAATATGCTGCATTGGCTTGGTAGCTTATACGACAGCCTCATTTCAGGGTCTGTGCAGATTATACTCGCTCCAACTCCTCCTTCTATCTTGGAGCCGTCGGTGTATATATTGAGGTGTTGAGCATGGTCCTGACCTGTTTTCCAGTCGTCTGGTCCCATGAATGTAGTTGTTTTTACGATATACTGCTCATGTTTCGACCAATTGAACTATGCCCGAATCCCTGTAAGGACATATTTCCTGATGCAACTAGGCGTTGTTTTTTTTTTTTTTTTTTTTTTTTGCTTTGCTTTTATTTATTGAATCTTCTCATTTATGAGACTAACAATAAGTGTATCAAATCTTATACTATAACCTAACTAGGAGTCATGAAGACTGAGACAGTGGCCCTGACAAGTTATGGCTGGGTTGGAAGGTCTGTACGTTGCAGGCGGGTTCGGCTGGAGACCCGAGTCAAGACCCTTGCTAGAGGATTTGGGTGGACAGAGAGTTTTTCATTGTAGGACGCTTTTTGCCTGTCTATTTCATCTTTTACTGCGAGAATGCCGAGGTCCTTGTGGATGTTTTGGTTACGAATATACCATGGTGCCCCAGTGATAGTTCGCAGGATCTTTGATTGGGCTCGCTGTATGATGTCTATGTTGGTTCTGCTCGCGTTCCCCCACAGCTGGGAGCCATACGTCCAGATTGGCTTAAGAGTGGAGTTGTACAGCAGGACCTTGTAGTCCAGACACAAGGGCGATCGTGAGTTTATAATCCAGTGGAGGCTGCTGGCTTTCAGTTTTAGGTGCAGTTTCTTGCATTCGATATGTCTACGCCATGTTAGACGTCTGTCGAGGTGGATGCCGAGATACGTTACTTCATTAACTTGGGGGATCTGCGTGCTATTCATACAGAGCGGAGGGCAAGTTTGTCTGTTAAGGGTAAACGTTATGTGTTTACACTTTTGTTCGTTTATTTTAATACGCCAGTCAGATAGCCACTTCTCGACTACCACGAGGTGGTTGGCGAGTTGGGTTGTTGCACGGACTGGGCATCTGGAGCGGCTAAGGATCGCAGTGTCGTCGGCGAAGGTGGATGTTGTTAGTCGGTCGCTCGTGGGAATATCTGCTGTGTAGAGGACGAATAAGGTTGGCCCAAGTGCGCTACCTTGTGGGACCCCAGCTTCGATAGTGTAGCTGTCGGAAATTGTTGTGTTACATCTTACTGCGAAGGCTCTATTGTAGAGATAGGATTCAAGGAGTTTATGAGTGTACCCGGGCAAGTGTGTTTTAATTTTATGCATGAGACCTTTGAGCCAGACGCGGTCGAATGCTTGAGATACGTCGAGGAATATCGCGCTGCAATATTCCCTATGTTCGAAGGCTGTGCGAATTTCTGATGTTATTCTGTTTACTTACTCTATAGTTCCGTGTTTTTCTCTGAAGCCAAATTGATGGGCTGGGATAATGTTGTGGGCTCCCATATATGGTATTATGCGCGTTAGAAGGCATTTTTCGAATAATTTGGACAAGCATGATAATAAACTTATTGGTCTGTAAGATGACGGAATCGTGTGATCTTTTCCGGGCTTCGGTATCATTATAATAATTGACTTTTTCCATTTCCTTGGATAGTAGCCGAGACTTATGATTCCATTGAAGAGTTTACAGATGACCTCAATAGCACAGTACGGAAGTTCCATTATCATTTTTGTAGTTATCAGGTCACCGCCTGGAGCCTTTTTTGGTTTTAGCTCCCTGATGACTTTTGTGATCTCGTTCGGCTGAAATGTAGTTGGCGTGGATTCAGTTTCGAGGTGGATTTGCGGAGGAACATAATCATTAGCTGCGGGGTTCTGCTGGAAGACGCCTCTGAGATGTAAGGCAAATGATTCGGCTCTATCTTTGTCGCTGCGGGCCCAGCGCCCTGAAGAATTCGTTATGGGGGTGACGGTTTGAATTGGAGAGCTTAGATTTGGGTGAGCCCTCCACAAGGGATGCTTTGTACTAGTTGGCGAGAGTTTTCCAATATATTTAAGTTGTTCATTTTCAGCTTCTTGCTTCAGGGCCCGGTTTAGATTGCGGGTGGCTTCCGTAAGACGTTGCTTTGAGCATGGCGATCTGCTGGTTTGCCACGCTCGTCGCAGACGCCTCTTTTCCTGAACCAGCTGTTCGATTTGCCGGTTGGTTTTGTACTTCTTAAATTCCCCATCTTTCCGTATAGGGGTTGAGATCCTGGCTGCTGTGACGAGTACCTCTTCCAGGGCGGAGGAGGAGCAGTCGATGTCCGCTTCGATATTTAGTTGGGGAGTTAGCTCAATGTGGGAACTCACATACTTTCTGTATTTCATCCAGTTAGTGTTGTGCGACGTCAGCCTGTAGGGGTGGTCCGCAATTTCTGGGCTTTGAAGAAGGCTTATCAACAAGGGCGAGTGGTCAGATGAGAGATCCGGTAGTGCTATGGCGCTTATTAGATTGCGTGGGATGTTTTTTGTCACCGCGAAATCAATTAGATCTGGGATCTTTTTTGGGTCTGCAGGCCAATATGTGGGGCTACCAGGAGAAACGTAGTCCAGTTTATTGCTCACCTTTATAAGTGCATTATACAGTTGCCTTCCCTTGGGAGTCACGAGGCGTGATCCCCAGTGCGTGTGTTTGGCGTTGTAGTCTCCTGCGGCTATGAAGCGATCCCCCAGAGTGTTGTAGAAGTCCATGAATTGACCTTCAGAGATATTAAATCGAGGTGGGCAGTAGACAGCGGCAATGCAAAGGTTTCCGTTTCCTGAGTTCACTTTTATGGACGTGGCTTGCAGGTAATTTTTTGCAAACCTTTGATGAAAGTGGTGTTTGATGCGTTCTCTGATTAAGATGCCCGTTCCGCCGTGTGCCTTGCCATCCGGATGATCTGTGCGGTAAAAGGTATAACCTCTTATATGGAAGTTATATCTCCCTGTGAGGTGCGTTTCAACCAGCAGCATGGCGTCGATGTGATTTACGTTTAGGAATTGAGTTATTTAAAGTTTATGCCGTGAAATGCCGTTGGCATTCCACATGGATATACGTAGATTAGTCATTTATTTTTTGGACTGTTGTGCTACAAGCAACTGAATTACCATGTTCTGGTTCTGAACAAGGGTTTGCATGGTTGTTTTCATGAATGACATAAGTTCCATCATACTTTGTTGCATGGTGAACATCATAGATTCCAATTTGCTTTGCGCCTGCCCTGGAACCTGCTGAGCATTTTCTGAGTGAGGCTGGGGTGGATTTTCCATGCCTGTTCTTAGTGCTTCGGCGTAGGAGATTCCCTTGGTTGTATTTAGCTGCCCAAATGATGATCTGGCTGCCTTGGCGAAAAATACGTCTGGCGTACTTTTTGAGTTGTAATACACATTTTGTGTATGTTGTTGGTGCGTAGCTGTCGCTCGTCGCATGCGACTCTTCAGCTCCTTGTAGACCGCACAGCCTCTGTAGTTTGCCGTATGCTTTCCTCCACAGTTGCCGCATTTTTTCATCTGGGGGTCTTCTTTGTTTGCGGGGCAGTTTACGGAGTTGTGGAAGTCTCCGCAGACTACGCAGACCGTCCGAAGTGTGCAGTATGTCTTGGTGTGTCCATACTCTTGGCAGTTTGTGCATTGAACAGGGCCGTTGCGTTTGTGGGGTTCTTCCACGGTGATTCTTCGATGCAGTAAGAGCTGCAGCTTGTAGATCGGGTGCACTTCGTTTTTCTTTAAGGCTTTGCTATCTGGTTCAAGCTCGACCTTGAAAAGTGGTTGTGGTTTTTTGTTTCTGTTAACAATATTGCTAACATTTTTGGCACAGAAGCCCCCTGGCCTTAAGGGCTTCTTGAATTTCAGAGGGGGTGACGTCAGGTTCTATACCTTTTAGCACAACTTGCAGTCCCTTGCTGCTTTTTAGTTGATAGGTGTAAAAGTTCTTCTTTGTGTCTTCCAGGTACTTAGACACAGCTCGGAAGTGTTCTTCGGACTTCGTTTGAACCTTTGTTTCGTGTATATTCCCTTTAATAAGCGGAACAACATGGAAATTCTCGTCCCCGACCAGCGCAACAATTTTGTTGACCAGGGCGCTTGAACTTTTTTCTCTTATGTAAATAGGTGGGGGCTTAGGTTTCCTTTGGGTCTCCTGCCCCAACTCTGGTTGGTTGTTGTCATCCTCTGCTAAGATGGAGTAACGGTTTTCATTGGAGCTCCTCGTTTGGTCGGTGCTTTTGTTGGTTCGGTTGATCTTTGGTTTGTTACCAACCGTGTTGAGTGGACTAAGCTTGCGCTTAATCTGGATGTAGCGGTCCATACCGGTCTGTATAGCCGGGACCGCTTGTTGCTTATCGGAGCTAACTGATTTTGTTGGCATTTTATTTTGTTCTGCAGCCGTTGGGACCGAACTCGCAATATTGGTAGTTATTGGTATTGGTATTGGTGGTAATTTTGCTGCAACTGCAGTAATTGTAGCACTGCTTGTTGTTGGAGCTTCATTCAGCGAAGCCGGCGGTGGTGGGGTTTGGCATTGGTAACTCCAAGATGCGGGAGTTGGGGTGAGCAGAGAGGGTGAGCAAGAGCTGCCTCTCTTGCTGTCGACGGTCAGTAGAGTCGAGTTGCTCTTTGTCGACTTCTGATTTTGATCTATATCGCGAGTTGAGAAATAAGAGTAGCAAGCATTTCTTGGGTTGACGGAGCTTCTACGCTCATTCTTTTGATCGCTGCTCATTTTTTGAGCTTGTAATATGTGGCACTAATTTGTTTAAATTAAATAAGCACTTGTATTAATCACAACACTAGTTATGATTATATTTTTCTTTGTTTTTTAATTGTTAGCGTCTTTTCGCACTGTTTGGACTGATCCAGTATAATATTCTTTAAGTTTCCACTATTTCATCCACTATTTTAAATTGTTTTCCCGGAGCTCGCGCGAGACCACGTCCGCTCTATGCGGGAGTTGAATACTTAATGACTAGGCGTTGTGCCGCCTTTCCTGCAATCAGTTGCGCGTGGATGTCTAGGGGATCAACTCCTATTATAGTTTTGAGCGCTTTTGTGGGGGTTGACCTCAGTGCCCATGTTATGCAGAGCAGTGCCTGCCGCTGAGTTCTCTCCATGAGCTTGTTATAAGTCTTCTTTTCCATGGCCTGCCACCACACTAAGACTCCATACATCAGAGTTGGACGCACCACCGAGATGTAAATCCAGTGCATTAGAGCGGGTGAGAGGCCCCATGTGCTGCTAAGCATCTTCTTGGATGCATATAGCGCTATGGTGGCCTTTTTTACCCTCTCTAATACATTGGGCTTCCATGCCAGCTTGCTGTCTAATACAATTCCGAGGTACTTGACTTGTGTTTTCGGGGTTAGCCTGGTTGAGCTAATTTTCGGGGGGACCCATAGCTGCACCTTGTATCTCTTGTCCGCGTTGATACTGAGTCCTACCTTCTTCGCCCACTCACATATCGCCCTGAGTGTTGATTCCATAATCGAGCTGAGGGTCGATGGGCAGACTCCCGTGATAATTATGCTAATGTCGTCAGCATAAGCTGTTATCTTTGGGGCCTTCCTCTCGAATCTCTTGATCAGGTCGTCTACCACCAGATTCCACAGGAGAGGCGACAGGATTGTACCCGCCTACAGCTTAGTAGATTTCTTATCCACAAGCTGATGGAGAGGGGCGTGTTGACTGCTTCTAGGCGGTCCATTATAGCGTCTGTGGTCACGTTCTTAAAAGCTCCGGATATATCCACAAACACTCCTAGGGCATATTCACTGTTATGCAGGGCTCTCTCAATGGTGGCTACTAACGAGTGTAGTGCCGTCTCCACTGATTTCCCTTTCATGTAAGCGTGCTGGTTGGATGACAGCAGTCGTCCCACATCGTTTCTGATGTATATGTCCAACAGCTTTTCTAGCGTCTTAAGTAGGAATGAGGTGAGGCTAATCGGCCTGTAATCCTTGGGGCTCACATGGCTGCACTTGCCTGCTTTTGGCAGGAAGACAATCCTAGAGGTCCTCCATTGGATAGGGATATAGCCCGTGCTTAGGCAAGCTGTGAATATAGCGTGTAGCCATGGGGTGATCACTTCTTTGGTCACCTGTAACATGGCTGGGAATATTCCATCTAGTCCTGGTGCTTTTATTCCCGTGAAGGAATCTATTGCCCATTGGATTCTTCTAGAGGATATTAAACTTGTTGGGAGACTCTCTTCTCCAAGTGCGAGATCCTGGTGCTTGTTGGCATCGGATATCTCAGGGCATCCTGTGAAGTGAGCATGCATTAGTGCTGTTAGGGCCTCCTCGCTGCCCTCAGTCAACTGTCCGTCGTCGCGTTTGAGCTGACTCTGTATGGTGGTTTGCTTCGATAGCAACTTCCGGAGTCTAGCCGTTTCTGGGGTCGTCTCGATATTGGGCGGCGTCGACAATGGAATCCAGACCAAGATCTTTTTCTACCTCTCCTGCGTGCAGGGTGTGCGCGTCCTTGTCCCCCGGGTGGCGCTTTTTAAGGCGCAGGTAGACACTACCCATGCCCCACGCCATCTTCCCGTATCTGGGGTACAGGATGTCCTCCGCCGCTTTGTTGATTTGAAGGACTGCGCACTGGCCCCCCTCCCCCCCCTTCCAATCTGCGGTGGGAATGTCGAGGTTTTGACGCTGTAGCAGCTTCAGCGCCCGATCACCTTGGATGACGATGGGGAAGAGTACCTTCGTCTTCGGTATAGATGGTATTAGCTCCCTGTCCACCACCTCCAGTTTGGCCCCCTCCCACAACGCCTCCATCTGGCTAACCGTTTGCGTCAGCCACTTCCGAGTCGGATCGTCCATGCACTTCAGGATTTTGACCCCATTTAGCTACCCCGCACCATCGAAAGTGGGCATGGGACCAAGGGAGTCATCATCCATCCGTGCAAACAGCACTTCGACGAGCCTCGTGTGCACCGCCTTCCACCGTTCTTCGGACATCTTTCCGTTTTCGTCGTTACGGTCGATGAGTGCCACGATCAGATGTCGTTTGGTCCCCTCACTGACTTTCTGTGCCCTCTGAGGCTTCTTCGCCTTAGGTGGAGGGCCTACCTGCTTGGACCCGCGTTGCCGCTTGCTCGCCGGAGCGTCTTTAGTGGCGCTCCCGGCGGAGCGTTGCCTCTTGCTGGCAAGGCTAGCTTTGCCTTCTCCTCTTGGGAGAGGTCAGCTTTAACCCGAAGCCGGCTTCCGATTCCGAGTGCAGCCTTATATTGCGCCTTCGCCTTCCTCCCCTCACTAGACCGTTTCGGCCCGTCCCTGCGCGGGGAGCTGGTGCCTGGTTCTGGCGAGCGGAGTAGGATCTCCTCCTCCTGCAGTGTGAGCTGCGCGCTCTCCAGGCCCGTGTCTGTATCGACGGCGGCACCTGAGCGGCATAGTTTGCTCTGCTAGTTTGCTTTGCCGGTGGTAGCAGTCACGCCTTCCACCGATGTTTGGGCTGATATCCCAGCTCGAGTTGAAACGTTTTGTTCGTCCATGTTCCAGAAAAAACTGGTTAGTTTTCCGGGGAACCACCCACTTGCGTTTTATGCCTAACCGCCAGGCTGCGTTTTATGCCTAGCCGCCAGGCACCTCCACCCATGTCAGATGATTCATTTCCTCCGGCTTTTCCAGCAGAAGGAATTGAACCGTTGCCTTAGCTAGACACTGTATTACCGCGGACGGAGCAAGCAGAGTGCATTATCCGTCCGGGATAATACAGTGCCCATTGCCCAGCCGGCACCCTCTTGGAGGGTTCAGATGGAGGATTTTCGCCAGCCACTCGACGACAGGACTTCCTAACCTTATCCGAGCTCACCCAGATCGTGGTAAATTACGAGGTCGCTCGTAGCCGCGGGGGCCGAGCCATAAGGGGTTATCCTACCGGCCGAGCCGAAATGGAAATCGTCGCGGGTAATCAGACTACACGGAACCGAGGGCACGCGCCACCCGTCGTAACACAGCCCCCAAGACCCCGGAGCACCGGCACCGATAACACCCGCCGTTATCCGAGCGGGAGTCAGAGCCAGGAGCCTCCCGCCCGACAAGCCACAGACCCAGGCAACGCTTGCCGAAATTGTGGCCAGACCGGTCATTTCGCTGCAGAATGTCGCAACCCGCGGACCCTGTTCTGCTGGGACTGTGGCCGGCAGGGCGTACGGACTATCGACTGCTGTCGGACCCCGGCTCAGGGAAACGATCAAGGGCCTCGAGCATCCGGGAACTGCCCGAGGACCCCTCCAAACCCCCAGAGGAACTAAGAACTGCTATCCAGCAGGACCACCACCGTATCTGCGCCTGGGTTACGGTCGAGGGACGACTCCTCCCCGCTACCCTGGATACGGGAGCCTCGAACAGCTTCATGAGCGAGCGCCTGGCGAAACATTTAAAAGACGGAAAGAATCTACGAGCCGTCAGGTCCCAGGTCACACTGGCAGACGGATCCGACCGAGAAGTAACACAAGCGCTCCGGGTAACAGTTCAGCTGGGCGAAGTCAATCTCTCCGTCCTCATAATGACGGAGGTGTTGGACGAACTTCTCCTGGGGATGGACTTCTTATGCTACGGAGCAGCGACACTCCAGTGCGGGGGAATTAAACTCACCCTCCAGCCACCCCTTGAAAATAAACATAAACGAAAAGCCGCCTCTCTGGCGTCTCCTGGGCACGACCCCGACTTGGCACTCAGACCGCCACCGATCACATCACCACCAGCCGCGCCACGGATTCAAACACCACACGACGGTCCGGACACGACCACATCAACAGGTATATCAGCCCGGGTCACCTACGAGGGTGAGCCCGGCACTTCAAGCTGGGTCAAGGCTTTGCCCGCCCTGGACGCAACGGCTGTTCAGTGTAATCCTTTTCGCCGAGAAGTGAAACGGGTCCGATTCCAGGACCAGGAAACATTAGCACCAACACACAGTCCCTCTTGCGGAACGGCCACCGCCGAGTACGACTCGGCGGAAGAACCACCGCCCAACGACCACTCCGAGAACTACCCAGAGCCATGGGTCGGGCCTTTCCTCGAATGGGAACTGTCCCGTTTTGACACTTTGGCCGGCGTATCACACATCGCCGAACACACTATCACCATGAGGAGTAATAAACCCCTCAAACAAAGATACCACCCAAGGAATCCCGCCATGAGAGCCATCATCGATCAGCAGATTGACGAGCTACTTCGCGATGGAAGGATCGAACCTTCAAAGAGCCCGCAAAGTGCGCCAATCGTCATCGCCTCCAAAAAGAACGGTGACATCAGGATGTGCGTCGACTATAGGCAATTAAACGAGAACTCCGTCCCCGACGCGTACCCCTTACCCAGGATTCACCACATACTAGAGCGGCTACGGCATGCCCGCTACATTTCGACACTGGATCTGAAAAACGGATATTGGCAGATACCAGTGGCCGTCGCCAGCCGTGAATGCACAGCGTTCACCGTCGCCGAAGGTGATGCCCTTCGGCTTACACTCGGCCCCGGCAACCTTCCAGAGGGCCCTGGGCACCGTCATTGGCCCAGACATGGAACCGCATGCCTTTGCCTATCTCGATGACATCATCGTGATCGGGGCTACGCTGCAGGAACACGTGCGGAACCTACGCGAGGTGTTCCGACGACTGAGGGAAGCCAACCTTCGTCTCAACAGGGACAAGTGTCAGTTCTTCCAACGAAGCATACGCTATCTGGGACATGTGATCAGCGAAGCAGGGATTCATACGGACCCGGAAAAGGTTGCCGCCATACGGGAACTAATACCGCCAACGAATCTTAAGGAACTTCGCCGCTGCCTCGGCATAGCGTCTTGGTATCGACGTTTCGTGCCAAACTTCGCCGACGTGGTCGAGCCAATGACCGCGCTCCTCAAGAAGGGTCGGAAATGGGACTGGGCGACAAAGCAGGAGCAAGCTTTTCGATCCTTGAAAGATCTCCTGACCAAGGCACCAATCCTCGCTTGTCCCGATTTCGGGGAAAAATTCGTGCTACAGACGGACGCCAGCGACTATGGTATTGGGACTGTGCTCACCCAAACCATAGAGCAACAGGAACGGGTTATCGCATACGCCAGCCGCCGGCTAAATACCGCCGAACGAAATTATTCAGTCACGGAAAAGGAATGTCTCGCAATAGTTTGGGCAGTGCGCAAAATGCGCTGCTACCTAGAGGGCTATAGATTTGAGGTCCTCACGGACCACCACTCGCTCAAGTGGTTAAACTCCATAGATAACCCAACAGGCCGGATAGCTCGGTGGGCGCTGGAATTACAACAATTCCAATACGACATAAACTATCGGCGCGGGGCGCAAAATTTGGTCGCCGACGCGCTATCGCGCCAACCGCTCGCCACCCTCCAGCAGGCACAGGTGCGGGAAAATTCCTGCAAATGGATTACCAAGATGTTGGGGAAAATCCACCAGGAACCGACGAAATATCCGGATTACAGGGAGGAAAACGGGCAACTGTACAGGCGCTTAGGACTGCGCTCTGAGGAGGAAGATTACACTCCGTGGAAACTGTGCGTGGGCACCAACTTTCGAGGACGCGTACTACAGGAATGCCATGATCATCCTACTGCTGGGCACCTGGGAGTGCGCAAAACTTGCACGAGGGTGGCCCAGAAATACTACTGGCCCGGGCTATTCCGGGAGGTAGCGATCTACGTCCGGCGATGCCCCAGTTGCCAGAGATTCAAAGCAAGCCAGGAGAAACCAGCCGGGAAAATGTTCACTCGCCAAGTGGACGAGCCCTTTCAGATACTCTGCGCTGACTTCGTGGGGCCACTCCCACGCTCGAAACAAGGGAATACCGTCCTCCTGGTATTCCTGGATTCCTTCAGCAAGTGGGTCGAGCTTATCCCCATGCGCCGGGCCACAGTGCCACATTTAGAACGAGCCTTTCGGGAGCGAATTCTCAGCTGGTTCGGAGTCCCAAAAACCCTGGTGTGCGACAATGGGACGCAATTTACGAGCCGAGGATTCCAGGCGTTTTGCAAATCCCTGGGAATGGAGTTGCAACACACGGCGCCATACACGCCGCAGCAAAACCCCACGGAACGGGCAAACCGGACCGTAAAAACCATGATAGCACAATATATTGGCGACACGCCACAGAATACTTGGGACCAGCTACTCCCGGAGATATCGCTAGCTGTCAATAATAGCGTATCGGACACGACCGGATTCAGCCCCGCCTTCCTTGTCCAAGGGAGGGAACCACGCTTGCCCAACGCACTCTACGATGAGGTAACCCCAGGACGAGGAACAGCCTTGACTCCGCCGGAAGAAAAGAGCCAGCGGCTCCGCAACATTTTTCAAATCGCCCGCACCAACGCCGAACGGGCCTCAGCTGAGCAAGGCCGGCACTACAACCTCCGGCGGCGGGAATGGAGACCAGCACTAAGTTCTTCAGTTCTCGTGCGCCGGCACGGACTCTCCAACGCGGCCGAAGGATTCGCCGCTAAACTGGCGGCAAGATACGATGAGCCCTATCGGGTCGTAAAATTCCTGTCGCCGAACGTAGTCAGGTTACAGGACACCAGAAGCCGCCGACGCCGTACGACTGGCCTCCAGGACCTAAAACCCTATCATCAGGACAGCGATGACGCCCACACCGAGGACCAGGAGACCAGCACAGACACAGAACACGCGGGAACCCACGGAGCCGACGAGACTATAACCAACGAAGACCAGGAGCAGATCCCGCCCACCGACAATACCATCGCGGGCAAGGGTCATCATGGTCGCCACGCTCACGTCCTGGTCGAGGAGACCAGAGTGTCAGGGGGGCCACTTGATGCTGGGTGCGCTCAGCCAACGTCCCCACACACTCGCCTGGTGCTTCTCGGACCTGCGGCAGGAGAAAAACCCCCGCTGGGAAACAAAACACACCCGCCTGGTGTTTCCCGGATCAGCGAAAATAATGAAACATCTCCAGGCCGCCAGATGATCACCAATTGCATATAAAAGATTGGCAAGCTTTCACAGCTTTCACCGCATGCGCAGCTTTCAAAGCTCGCACACCGAGTGACCAGACCGGTGGAAAGCAAAGGGGTCGATGACCGCGTTTCGCGGCAATCGAACGATCGATAAAAGGGATAACGCGATAACTCAACCTGCGCAATAGACAAGAAAACCACACCTGCGAGCGGCAAACAACCAGAAAAATTTGAAAAAAAATTAACGGAAACAATGGAAAGGGATCCGCGGCTAAACCGGACGCAATCCTCCCCACTACCGCTGGTCCCCATATCATACCAGACTACGCCGGAGACGCCACCACTGGTGAGGCTACCATCACCGCCGCCCCTCTTCACAGCCGGCTCTCCCCCGCTCAGCCCCTCCTGGTGCGAGGGCTTGACGCTGGACGACGTCCTAGACATCTGTCTAGAGGAGGACGTCCCAATGGAGGCCCGTTTCGGTGAGTTCCATACGGAACTTACACCTCCGCGTCCCAAAGCAGGGGCCACCGCCTCCCAGCCCAACAAACACCCGCTGGGGGCGGTGTACGAGGACGTATCGGAGGACGAGGCCGCCACTGGAAACGACCCCTCCATCGTCCGCGTAACCGGCTCCCCGAGCAAAACAGGACGGAGTGTGCCCTCCTTGGAGGAGGAGCCGGCGGCGGTCCAGGGAGGCGAGGTACAGGATCTGGCGAAGTCCGGCCGTGCGACGCCCACCAGCCACACCTGCTCCACCGAAACCAGGCGGCACTCCCTGGCGCTTCTGGTCTCGCCCGACGGGCCAACTACGTCGGCGGCCGCCAAGCAGCGAGCCCTAAGTCGGGCCCAAATCAGCGGGCGAACGGCGCCCCACCACACGGGCCGCTGGACATCGCCACCACGGCGCCCCCCGCCAGACGCCACAGACGCCCCATCTCCGCCAAAACGCGTCATCCTCGGCCGCACCGTGGTAGACCGCCCCGTGGCCAAAGTTCGCCCCATGCCAGCCACGGACGCTCGGCGGTGGCGGTTTCGGGGAGGAGTCGCGCCCCCGCTACTCGCTCCGTCCGGGCGCGTTCCGTGCATCCGGAACCCCTTACGTCGGCCGGCGCCCTGGCCCGCAGCTGAGGCTCCATCGCCGAGCACCTCCTCCGACGAGGACGAGGGCGTCGCCGAGGAAGTCTACATCCTCGACGAGGAGGAAGACGACGACGTGGAAATCGTCGAGGGCAACAGCGACGACGGCAGCAGCGACGACGTGGCGACGGCGAGGAGGACGACGAGGTCCCACCGCCTCTGGTCCGACCACCCGCCGGGTGGGCCACGCCGGAAGGCTGGCTCCCCGCCGCCCTCGTCAACCGGGTGCAGGAAAGGGCGCGCCAAAACGCAGGGCGAAGCCTGCGTTACCTCGACGAAGAGGGGGGACAACGATACCAGGTGCAGGTATCCCGCAATGGCCAACACGTCCGGATCACCCTGCCACCCCGAGGAAGGGATGGAGTGTGAGGGACCATATCGGTTCCCTCACAAGTTTGGTATTTAAATAGATTAAAGTTTTGTAAATATATAGGTAGGTTAGGCTTCTGTAAATATAGGGTAGGTTAGAGTTTGTAGGATAGAATTTGTAGACATGTAGGTAGGTTAGAATTTGTAGACATGTAGGTAGGTTAGAATTTGTAGACATGTAGGTAGGTTAGAATTTGTAGACATGTAGGTAGGTTAGAATTTGTAGACATGTAGGTAGTAATAGTAAGTTAGAATAGGATCATAGTTTTAATTTGTAGGTCTTAGGGAAAAGAAAACCCCAGACGGGGCATCTTTGTGTACATAGGGGTTAACACCCCGTACACATACAAAGCCACCTGGCAGAGCCCATAACAGCGGCAGAGCCAGTCTATCGCGGCAGAGCCCTTCGCGGCAGAGCCCATTGCGCCAGAGCCCTTAGCGGCAGAGCCAACCAACCCGGCAGAGCCCACCTCGGCAGAGCCGAAGGTCATCGACAGCAAGGTGAGCCGAAGCTCGACGCCGCTACGTAAGCAGGCAAGGCTTCAAGTCGGCCGAAGGCGATAACGCTCGGCCAACAGATCGTTGGCCGGACGCAACGCTGTCCGCCAAGCCGGGCAGAGCAAACACACGGCGGCAAAGCCGATACACCTCGGCAGAGCCGATACACCTCGGCAGAGCCGATACACCTCGGCAGAGCCGAAGCTCGACGCCGCCACGTAAGCCACCAATGCTTACTAGCGGCCGAAGGCGATAACGCTCGGCCAACAGATCGTTGGGCGGACGCAACGCTGTCCGCCAAGCCGGGCAGAGCAAACACACGGCGGCAGAGCCGATACACCTCGGCAGAGCCGAAGCTCGACGCCGCCACGTAAGCCACCAATGCTTATTAGCGGCCGAAGGCGATAACGCTCGGGCAGCAGATCGGCGGCAGAGGAGGTTTCTTGGACGCAACGCTGGCCGCCGATCGAGGAGAAGCTGGGAGGAAGCCAGAGCGACGAGAAGTGCCGAGAACGAGAGAGAAAGACGACGACGCCCAAGACCCGGAGTCCTACCTGGAGGACTCCGACGGTGGAAGGAGGACTGCGAGCTCGGCGGTGGTCACCGCGCGGGATTAGCGGGCCATCGCCATGAAGGAAAAGTCGGGTGAGCCGGGCCTCGGGCCAAAACCACCTGCCGGAGGGGAAGAACCTGCGTGGATAGGGACGACAAATAGGATTTAACTCGAACTGAAATAAAAGACAATGAACAAAGACAACAAGACTTGGCATTTCCTTCCACCCCACTAACCTTCCTCCTAAATCCCGCATTGGGGGCAGCCCCGCGATTACGCAGCTGCCTCCCATACCGGGAATCCTTCTCCTGACCCTCGCCTTGGAGTGGCCCCGCGATTACGCAGCCGTCTCCCTGGCAGGTGATCCTTCTTCCTGATTCTCGCCTGGGAAGCGGCCCCGCGATTACGCAGCCGTCTCCCTGGTGGGAATACTTCCTCCTAAATCCCGCATTGGGAGCGGCCCCGCGATTACGCAGCCGTCTCCCTGGCAGGTAATCCTTCTCCGGATTCTCGTCTGGGAAGCGGCCCCGCGATTACGCAGCCGTCTCCCTGGTGGGAATACTTCCTTCACTAAATCCCGCATTGGGGGCAGCCCCGCGATTACGCAGCTGCCTCCCATACCGGGAATCCTCCTCCTGACCCTCGCCTTGGAGCGGCCCCGCGATTACGCAGCCGTCTCCCTGGCAGGTATTCCTTCTCCGGATTCTCGTCTGGGAAGCGGCCCCGCGATTACGCAGCCGTCTCCCTGGTGGGAATACTTCCTCCTAAATCCCGCATTGGGGGCAGCCTTGCGATTACGCAGCTGCCTCCCATACCGGGAATCCTTCTCCTGACCCTCGCCTGGGAGCGGCCCCGCGATTACGCAGCCGTCTCCCTGGCAGGTGATCCTTCTTCCTGATTCTCGCCTGGGAAGCGGCCCCGCGATTACGCAGCCGTCTCCCTGGTGGGAATACTTCCTCCTAAATCCCGCATTGGGAGTGGCCCCGCGATTACGCAGCCGTCTCCCTGGCAGGTAATCCTTCTCCGGATTCTCGTCTGGGAAGCGGCCCCGCGATTACGCAGCCGTCTCCCTGGTGGGAATACTTCCTCCTAAATCCCGCATTGGGGGCAGCCCCGCGATTACGCAGCTGCCTCCCATACCGGGAATCCTCCTCCTGACCCTCGCCTTGGAGCGGCCCCGCGATTACGCAGCCGTCTCCCTGGCAGGTAATCCTTCTCCGGATTCTCGTCTGGGAAGCGGCCCCGCGATTACGCAGCCGTCTCCCTGGTGGGAATACTTCCTCCTAAATCCCGCATTGGGGGCAGCCCCGCGATTACGCAGCTGCCTCCCATACCGGGAATCCTCCTCCTGACCCTCGCCTTGGAGCGGCCCCGCGATTACGCAGCCGTCTCCCTGGCAGGTAATCCTTCTCCGGATTCTCGTCTGGGAAGCGGCCCCGCGATTACGCAGCCGTCTCCCTGGTGGGAATACTTCCTCCTAAATCCCGCATTGGGGGCAGCCCCGCGATTACGCAGCTGCCTCCCATACCGGGAATCCTTCTCCTGACCCTCGACCTAGCGGTCCCCCAGGGTTCTCTCTCTCTCTGGTCGACCTAGCGGTCCCAAGTTAGGGTTCTCACTCGCTCTTGCGGTCGACCTAGCGGTCCCCCAGGGTTCTCTCTCTCTCCCGGGTCGACCTAGCGGTCCCAAGTTAGGGTTCTCACTCGCTCTTGCGGTCGACCTAGCGGTCCCCCAGGGTTCTCTCTCTCTCGGGTCGACCTAGCGGTCCCAAGTTAGGGTTCTCACTCGCTCTTGCGGTCGACCTAGCGGTCCCCCAGGGTTCTCTCTCTCTCTCGGGTCGACCTAGCGGACCCAAGTTAGGGTTCCCTCTCGCTCTTGCGGTCGACCTAGCGGTCCCCAAGTGTTCCCCAAGCGTGCTCTTGCGGCCGACCTAGCGGTTCCCCAAGTGCGCTCTCTCTCGTTCACCGACGGACAACAGCCGCCGACACGCCCGACGCCAACCGACGGAGCAGCGGCCATCCGGACGACGGCCACCACCCGCCGGCCGACGCCCGCCGGACGAGCCCGCTCACCCCGGAGACCGTTCCCGAGCCGAGCCGACGATCCTGGCCCGCTATCCACTTGCTATCTTGTACATCTTTCCGTCAATAAATAAGACCGATATCCAATTTCTAAGTAATTCCTACCGACTTCTACTCTGGGACCGGGTGACCTTCTGTTTCAGCAACCACCTCCGACCCAAATAAATATCTGGGCCGCCCCTGAGCTACCCAAACATCGACTGACCGTCACAAATTAATAGTAAGTAGTTATAAGTATTGAATATTGATAGGAAATAGAGTTAAATCATTATTTTAGTTAAAGGCAGACTTGGTTTTCAATTGGGACGATCGAGTGGCATTTTATAGAACTTTATAAGAGGAATTTCTTGTTGTTATTGTTTTTGTTTTACTCACGACCTTAAGATATCCAGTCCATGATGCGCGTAAAGTTGGGTCCAAGTTCACGTTGACATTGTAGAGCTGTTGGGCAGATTTTAAAAGGTCCTAATATAAACTCCTATTCGAATGTCAAACTTCAGTAGATCTGCGAGTATTTAACTCATTAATAAATCGCAAATATAAACGAAAATCAATAATCAAAACAAAACACAAAACTACAGCGCTGCAGGTGTGCAGCGATAAGGCCTAGCAGGCCGCCAGCAGCTGGTTGGCTGAATTATTTGGGTGAGCTCAAGCCTTCCAATATAGTTAGCCAGTTCGCATCCGGCTGGCGGCAGGTTGCGTAATTTGTTGGCTGGAGGTTATGTCGCACCTGGGCCGATGCCTGGAGCGAAACGGGTCCAAAAGGCGAGCTGGGGGTCGACGGAGTCGTGTGGGTCGGCGGTAGGACCAGAAAATAGGCACTTATCGAGGCCTAGGCCTCCTTCACGCCTTCGAGGTCGGATCCCTATGAAAACTCGGTTAGAATTGGGATTCACTATATGGCACTTCTTTACCTTGTAAGGATGCTAATCACGGGCCAGGATAAATACTCAGCCAGGCCAGGATCCTCCACAGAAAATATTTATTTGTGAGACAGGCAGAATAAAAGAGGCCTACTGGCCAGAATTTGGAAAGTAAAGAACTGGGAATCTGTAGGGGGCAGGGGAAAGGCTGCAGTGCTTGTTTCGTATCTAGGCGGGATCCTTGTCATAAGAAGGCGGCTGCGTAATCGCGAGGCCGTCCCCATGGCAAGGATCAGGGGTGGAGGATTCCTGGTATGGGAGGCGGCTGCGTAATCGCGGGGCCGCCCCCAATGCGGGATTTAGGAGGAAGCAGTTCCACCAGGAAGGCGGCTGCGTAATCGCGGGGCCGCTTCCCAGGCGAAGATCAAGAAGGAGGATTTCCGACCAGGGAGACGGCTGCGTAATCGCGGGGCCGCTCCAAGGCGAGGGTCAGGAGGAGGATTCCCGGTATGGGAGGCGGCTGCGTAATCGCGGGGCCGCTCCCAATGCGGGATTAAGGAGGGAGTATTCCCACCAGGGAGACGGCTGCGTAATCGCGGGACCGCTTCCCAGGCGAGAAATCAGGAAAAAGGATCACCTGCCAGGGAGACGGCTGCGTAATCGCGGGGCCGCTTCCCAGGCGAGAATCAGGAAGAAGGATCACCTGCCAGGGAGACGGCTGCGTAATCGCGGGGCCGCTCCCAGGCGAGGGTCAGGAGAAGGATTCCCGGTATGGGAGGCAGCTGCGTAATCGCAAGGCTGCCCCCAATGCGGGATTTAGGAGGAAGTATTCCCACCAGGGAGACGGCTGCGTAATCGCGGGGCCGCTTCCCAGACGAGAATCCGGAGAATTATTACCTGCCAGCAGGAGACGGCTGCGTAATCGCGGGCCGCTCCAATGCCCACCAGGGAAGGCTCGAATGCGGGGCCGCTTCCCATCGGAGGAAGTATTCCCACCAGGGAGACGGCTGCGTAATCGCGGGGCCGCTCCAAGGCGAGGGTCAGGAGGAGGATTCCCGGTATGGGAGGCAGCTGCGTAATCGCGGGGCTGCCCCCAATGCGGGATTTAGGAGGAAGTATTCCCACCAGGGAGACGGCTGCGTAATCGCGGGGCCGCTTCCCAGACGAGAATCCGGAGAATTATTACCTGCCAGGGAGACGGCTGCGTAATCGCGGGGCCGCTCCCAATGCGGGATTTAGGAGGAAGTATTCCCACCAGGGAGACGGCTGCGTAATCGCGGGGCCGCTTCCCAGGCGAGAATCAGGAAGAAGGATCACCTGCCAGGGAGACGGCTGCGTAATCGCGGGGCCACTCCAAGGCGAGGGTCAGGAGAAGGATTCCCGGTATGGGAGGCAGCTGCGTAATCGCGGGGCTGCCCCCAATGCGGGATTTAGGAGGAAGGTTAGTGGGGTGGAAGGAAATGCCAAGTCTTGTTGTCTTTGTTCATTGTCTTTTATTTCAGTTCGAGTTAAATCCTATTTGTCGTCCCTATCCACGCAGGTTCTTCCCCTCCAACAGGAGGTTTTGGCCCGAGGCCCGGCTCACCCGACTACTCCTTCATGGCGATGGCCCGCTAATCCCGCGCGGTGACCACCGCCGAGTTCGCCGTCCTCCTTCCACCGTCGGAGTCCTCCAGGTAGGACTCCGGGTCTTGGGCGTCGTCGTCTTTCTCTCTCGTTCTCGGCACTTCTCGTCGCTCTGGCTTCCTCCCAGCTTCTCCTCGATCGGCGGCCAGCGTTGCGTCCAAGAAACCTCCTCTGCCGCCGATCTGCTGCCCGAGCGTTATCGCCTTCGGCCGCTAATAAGCATTGGTGGCTTACGTGGCGGCGTCGAGCTTCGGCTCTGCCGAGGTGTATCGGCTCTGCCGCCGTGTGTTTGCTCTGCCCGGCTTGGCGGACAGCGTTGCGTCCGGCCAACGATCTGTTGGCCGAGCGTTATCGCCTTCGGCCGACTTGAAGCCTTGCCTGCTTACGTAGCGGCGTCGAGCTTCGGCTCGCCTTGTTGTCGATGACCTTCGGCTCTGCCGAGGTGGGCTCTGCCGGGTTGGTTGGCTCTGCCGCTAAGGGCTCTGCCGTAATGGGCTCTGCCGCGAAGGGCTCTGCCGCGATAGACTGGCTCTGCCGCTGTTATGGGCTCTGCCAGGTGGCTTTGTATGTGTACGGGGTGTTAACCCCTATGTACACAAAGATGCCCCGTCTGGGGTTTTCTTTTCCCTAAGACCTACAAATTAAAACTATGATCCTATTCTAACTTACTATTACTACCTACATGTCTACAAATTCTAACCTACCTACATGTCTACAAATTCTAACCTACCTACATGTCTACAAATTCTATCCTATAAACTCTAACCTACCCTATATTTACAGAAGCCTAACCTACCTATATATTTACAAAACTTTAATCTATTTAAATACCAAACTTGTGAGGGAACCTATATGGTCCCTCACACTCCATCCCTTCCTCGGGGTGGCAGGGTGATCCGGACGTGTTGGCCATTGCGGGATACCTGCACCTGGTATCGTTGTCCCCCCTCTTCGTCGAGGTAACGCAGGCTTCGCCCTGCGTTTTGGCGCGCCCTTTCCTGCACCCGGTTGACGAGGGCGGCGGGGAGCCAGCCTTCCGGCGTGGCCCACCCGGCGGGTGGTCGGACCAGAGGCGGTGGGACCTCGTCGTCCTCCTCGCCGTCGTCGCCACCGCTGCCGTCGTCTCTGCTGACGTCGCTGCCGTCGTCGCCGTCGTCATTGCCGTTGCCGTCGACGATTTCCACGTCGTCGCTGCTGCCGTCGTCGCTGTTGCCCTCGACGATTTCCACGTCGTCGTCTTCCTCCTCGTCGAGGATGTAGACTTTCTCGGCGACGCCCTCGTCCTCGTCGGAGGAGGTGCTCGGCGATGGAGCCTCAGCTGCGGGCCAGGGCGCCGGCCGACGTAAGGGGTTCCGGATGCACGGAACGCGCCCGGACGGAGCGAGTAGCGGGGGCGCGACTCCTCCCCGAAACCGCCACCGCCGAGCGTCCGTGGCTGGCATGGGCCGAACTTTGGCCACGGGGCGGTCTACCACGGTGCGGCCGAGGATGACGCGTTTTGGCGGAGATGGGGCGTCTGTGGCGTCTGGCGAGGGGGGCGCCGTGGTGGCGATGTCCAGCGGCCCGTGTGGTGGGGCGCCGTTCGCCCGCTGATTTGGGCCCGACTTAGGGCTCGCTGCTTGGCGGCCGCCGACGTAGTTGGCCCGTCGGGCGAGACCAGAAACGCCAGGGAGTGCCGCCTGGTTTCGGTGGAGCAGGTGTGGCTGGTGGGCGTCGCCCGGCCGGACGGCGCCAGATCCTGCCCCTTGCCTCCCTGGACCGCCGTCGGCTCCTCCTCCAAGGAGGGCAAACTCCGTCCTGTTTTGCTCGGGGAGCCGGTTACGCGGACGATGGAGGGGTCGTTTCCAGTGGCGGCCTCGTCCTCCGATACGTCCTCGTACACCGCCCCCAGCGGGTGTTTGTTGGGCTGGGAGGCGGTGGCCCCTGCTTTGGGACGCGGAGGTGTAAGTTCCGTATGGAACTCACCGAAACGGGCCTCCATTGGGACGTCCTCCTCTAGACAGATGTCTAGGACGTCGTCCAGCGTCAAGCCCTCGCACCAGGAGGGGCTGAGCGGGGGAGAGCCGGCTGTGAAGAGGGGCGGCGGCGATGGTAGCCTCACCAGTGGTGGCGTCTCCGGCGTAGTCTGGTATGATATGGGGACCAGCGGTGGTGGGGAGGATTGCGTCCGGTTTAGCCACCCATGGGCGTTATTGCATTTTTTTTTGAGAAATAACGCCCATGGGCTTTATTGCACTGGGCGTTATTGCAGCCACCCGAGGAGCATACTTTCGTAGGTCCCACCTCCTCGAACGTGCTAGACTTAACACTCACAAAGGGACAATGTACAATGGTATCAAAATGGAAAGTCCTCGAGAGACCATCCTTCTCAGATCATAAGTACATACAATTCCAATACGATTTCGACCATTCTCCTAAACCAACCGTCTTTAGGAACCCCCGGAACACTAACTGGGGAAAGTTTAGGAAGACAATCTCAAAACGACTCGCGACTGGCCCGGGCCTAGTAAAATCCGCTGAAGACATAGAAAAGTCCCTAGAGACCCTCTCCAAGGAATTACTAGATGCGCAACGCGCAGCATGCCCAATTTCTAGAGCTAGAAAGAGGACCAGGCCACCCTGGTGGAACAGTAATCTTTCGCTCCTACGCAATAACCTCAGAGAATTCTTCAAAATCGCCAAAGAGGCGAAAGAGGATGTGATTGATGAGGAATACAAAATCCTACTTAGGGATTACAAGAAGGAAATACGCAGGGCACAACGAAGCTCGTGGAGAAACTTCTGCTCCAACGTCGAGACGGCCCCAGAAACGGCTAGACTCCGGAAGTTGCTATCGAAGCAACCCACCATACAGAGTCAGCTCAAACGCGACGACGGACAGTGGACTGAGGGCAGCGAGGAGGCCCTAACAGCACTAATGCATGCTCACTTCACAGGATGCACTGAGATATCCGATGCCAACAAGCACCAGGATCTCGCACTCGGGGAAGAGAGTCTCCCAACAGATCTAATATCCTCTAGAAGAATCCAATGGGCTATAGATTCCTTCACGGGAATAAAAGCACCAGGACTAGATGGAATATTCCCAGCCATGTTACAGGTGACCAAAGAAGTGATCACCCCATGGCTACACGCTATATTCACAGCTTGCCTAAGCACGGGCTATATCCCTATCCAATGGAGGACCTCTAGGATTGTCTTCCTGCCAAAAGCAGGCAAGTGCAGCAATGTGAGCCCCAAGGATTACAGGCCGATTAGCCTCACCTCATTCCTACTTAAGACGCTAGAAAAGCTGTTGGACATATACATCAGAAACGATGTGGGACGACTGCTGTCATCCAACCAGCACGCTTACATGAAAGGGAAATCAGTGGAGACGGCACTACACTCGTTAGTAGCCATCATTGAGAGAGCCCTGCATAACAGTGAATTTGCTCTAGGAGTGTTTGTGGATATATCCGGAGCATTTAACAACGTGACCACAGACGCTATAATGGACCGTCTAGAAGCGGCCAACACGCCCCGCCATCAGCTTGTGGATAAGTAATCTACTAAGCTGTAGGCGGGTACAATCCGATTGGGGCACCGCCGCCACGGTGAAAGGAGTACACAGGGGCACGCCGCAAGGCGGGGTCCCCCCAAAAATTAACTCAACCAGGCTAACCCCGAAGACACAAGTCAAGTACCTCGGAATTGTATTAGACAGAAAGCTGGCATGGAAGCGCAATGTATTAGAGAGAGTAAAAAAGGCCACCATAGCACTTTATGCATCCAAGAAGATGCTTAGCAGCACATGGGGCCTCTCATCCGCTCTAACGCACTGGATTTATATCTCGGTGGTGCGTCCAACTCTGATGTATTGAGTCTTAGTGTGGTGGCAGGCCATGGAAAAGAAGACTTATAACAAGCTCATGGAGAGAACTCAGCGGCAGGCACTGCTCTGCATAACAGGGGCGCTGAGGTCAACCCCCACAAAAGCGCTCGAAACTATAATAGGAGTTGATCCCCTAGACATCCACGCGCTACTGATTGCAGGAAAGGCGGCACAACGCCTAGTTGCATCAGGGAATATGTCCTTACAGGGATTCGGGCATAGTTCAATTGGTAGAAACATGAGCAGTATATCTGACTACATGGTTACCAGAACGTGCCCGGATGTAAATACAACTACATTCATGCGACCAGATGACTGGAAAACAGGTCATGCAGACCATGCTCACCACCTCAATATATACACCGACGGCTCCAAAATGGAAGAAGGAGTTGGAGCGGGCATATACTGCACAGACCCTGAAATGAGACTGTCGTATAAGCTACCAAGCCAATGCAGCATATTCCAGGCGGAAGTATTCGCCATAGGGAAAGCGGCAGAGCTTGCGCAGAGCACAGATCGCCCATACGAAGCGGTCAACTTGTTCGTAGACAGTCAAGCGGCGATAAGATCCATGCAATCGTCAGCGGTCAGTTCCGAAAATGGAAGGCGTAGGACTGCCGAATGAAAGAATAGAAAACGTTCCAGTATCCCTAAGGACGCTCCACAGCGAGCTAGAGAGACGGGCCGACATACTAGCCAACAGCAGGTGGAGGGGTAATTCCACAACCTGCAAAATATCAAAAATCATGTGCAAAGAGCGCAACGCAAAACTTAGTCACTACGTGCTGCATCTTCCAAGGAAAGATTGCAGACTGCTAGTGGGAATTCTCACAGGTCACTGCCTAGCTGCGGCACATGCAGTCAAGCTGGGCATCACCGAAAACGCCAAATGCCGGAAATGCGATGAATCCGAGGCAACTGAAACCTTGGAGCATCTAATTTGCAAATGTCCGGCCCTAGCAAGGGCAAGAATAAAATACCTAGGCGCTCCGGTTCTGGCATCGCTAGAAGATGCCTTCAGGAAGAAGCCAGGCGAACTACTTGCCTTCGCGAAAAACACTTCGATCCTTAAAGATTTTGAAAACCGTGTGAATACTCTCTAGGTCCACTCAGAAACTTTCGGACAGCTAAGGGCCATATTGGCCTATGCGTGGCCCCGTGAGGGCCCTCCGTCCTAACCTAACCTAACCTATGATCGTTTTACTAAAAAATACGAGTTTTGAACGTATAAATTTTTGGTTTTTACATCGGGAAAAAAAAGTTGTGCTTCAAATTCAAAATCCTTTGTTCACGCACTGGCTAATATTGTTGTTAATAAGCCTGCAAAATTTCAGACTGACCGAGTTAACGGTTCTTTAGTAATCGTGGTCACCGCAACCACACTTTTTGAAAAAAACAGTTTCGAGATAATCGCGTGTAAAGAATGATTCGCCGTTGACTCGTAGTGCAGATAGCGCGCTATAAATAGCTGCCAATCCGGTTCTAATGCTCAGAATTTTATGATTTTTTGGGAAAACATTCTCCAAGATATGTACTTTCAGAAAATGCAATAAAAAAATTTTCGATTTTTTTGACAAACGCAAGTGTATATAACCCCTTAAATATCCAGAATGACTGCTTCCATTTGAAATAAATTAATTTCGATCTGTGACGGTCTATGTCACTTCGATTCCAAAATCTGCAATCCAGCAGCACCTAGTCCATCCAAATATACTTGTCAAATTCATCTCGACCAAGTCCGAGCGCTATGGGATAAGGTCGAGAAAGAGTACGAAGCTTGTTCAGAGCAAATTTCAGTTGGCTTAGAGGGCACGGGGGACACCTTACCTACTCTAAAGGCAAAATACGAGTATGCCTATTTTATTTACGAAAGGTGTGCCGCAAAGCTCATGGAACAGATCGAGACGATCGTTTCTAAAACAGCTCAAATCCAACCCGTTCCGCCCCAAACTTCCTATCCGTCTGGCTGTCAGCTTCCTCCGTGCGAAACAGAAGTTTTCTCGGGCGATTACATTCGCTGGCCGACTTTCCGAGACCTTTTCACAGCGGTCTATATAGACAATCCTGCGCTGACCCCTGTTGAAAAGTTGTTCTATCTATATGCCAAGACTAGTGGTGAAGCTCATTTCGTAGTTTCCAATTCGCCACTCACCAACGATGGTTTCCGGTCAGCCTGGAAAAACCTATCTGAGCGTTTCGGAAAGAAATGAGGGCTGGTGAACAGCCAACTGAAAAAGTTATTAAATATGCAGTCCGTCGCACAAGAATATTCGGCAGCCTTGAAGGAGCTGCAAAATACAACCCAGAACTGCCTCACATCCCTAAACTTGTACGGCCTTCCTACGGATAATTGGGATTGTCTCCTGGTTTATTTTTGTTCCACGAAGCTTCCAAAGCTGACGCTCTCACTATGGGAGCAGTCCTTAAATCATTAATTAAGTAGTCTCTACAAGGAAAATGGTATATCAAAAAAAAAGGAATTGATTCCGCGCCGCCACTCGTACTATAACCAAATAAAATGTAAACTCCGCTAGATTGTGGACTCACAGGTGTTAAGTGTCCCGTTTCTCTACCCACCCAACCTTGACAACTACTAGAATTTGATAGCTGTCCCAAGTCAAAAGAATCTTCACATCCTTAATTCACTTTAGTAGAACTTAGCATAAGTACTCGACGGACGAAAGTAATTAAGTTTAAGCCAACATGTTTATAATCATAAAGGTACAAATAAGTTTCATTTTAATTCCATAAGTAATTCACAAAAAGCAAAACTAACAAAAACTAACAAAATTAATTTAATTATCGGTTATTAATTCTTGTTATGGCCGTCAGCCGACAGGTGTGCAAGGGGAATCACGTGTAACTACTCTGGTAGTACGCGCCGTATCTGCACACACTGCCGGAAGTGCGACTATACTCTCCACGCGAGGGCGGCTGGAAGCAGACCCTTGTGTTGGTCATGTCTCGACCAAGGGTGCTGACCAATGGTAGTCGGGCTAAGAGAAGATAACTCTTTATAAAATTCCCCAATCCAAGGTGAAACAGCATATGCCGAGGGATTCATGGCCGAGGGGGCGCTCGGTCGCTAGTATGCGGACTCTGGATACTTGTCCTCCTCCAGTTTCAACAGTGGACTTCCCGCGGTACACGGGCTATGCCGCGGGGGGCCTCCCTTCCCGTTCACTCTCAAAATGAGCTTAATGTGACTCTGACCGCATCACCCCAGGCCTCAACCTCCACGGTCACGGCCAATCAAGGCACTGCAGCTGATGTGCTGCCGGCGCCCACCCCCATATGCGCGGATGTCGGTCCCGCCACGATTGGGGATCCGGAAGCGCCACCATCCGTCTCAGGACGGGTGGCTTCTGCCTCCTTCTCGTCGACGGAGGACGTGGTGACCCTAGGGGAACCTGAGGTATCGGCCTCAATTTCCAAGGAAGTCACCCCGCCATCGTCCGACGACGCATCCTGCCCGACCTCCTTGGGGTTGGATCTGGAGGATGCGGGCACTCGGCTCCAGCGGATGAGGCTGGTTTCCGAGGTCGCCTTCGTCAAGTTGACAAGCCGAGAAAAGAAGCTGTTTAAGGCAGCTATCGCAAAAGGCCTCCCGAGAGCAGAGGCTCTCCAGGCGGCAAAAGCTTCTCCTCCCGTCGCGGCCAAGGCCAAGCGGGAGAGATCTTTTGACACGACCCCGGAGTCCGGTTTGTCAAAGAAGCCGAGAATTGCTCATTCAGAGCCGACAGCGCCGTCATACAGTCGGATGGCCAGTGGTGTCAAGCTCGGCTTCGCTTCGACTGGTGGATCGCCGACCCTAACTGCGGAGCATATGGCTACGCTCAAGGCGGCGATCCTGAAAACCACTCTCTCCTCGGAGTCTGCTGGTTTGATGCCACAGTTCGAGGGATGTGTTCCAAGAGCTGGGTGGCTGTTGCTCGTCTGCAACGACAACAACGCAGCCGAGTGGGTCAGGCGCAACTTTAGCCTTATCAAGGCTAACAGTACGCTTGACGTGGAGCTGTTGGAGGAGGGCCAGTTCCCCCGGGCCAGCCTTGTGCGAGGCTACTTCGCCAACAGCTTAGAGTTGTCTGACGAGGAAGTTCTTGCCTATGTTGGTAGACAGAACGGCCTCGACACCACGGAACACACAAGGTGAGATGCTGCACCTCGCTATGATGGTCGACCAGGCGTCGCTGCGGTCGCTTGCTAAGTGCGGCGGCAAAGTGTGGTACTGCTTTGGCAGGACCAGGCTCATTCTGAAGACCTCCGCGTCTGAAGAGGAAAGCAGCGTCGCCCAACGTGCAGATCCTCTCCCCGAGGATGGCCCTTCCACTAGCGCAGCTGCTGGGCTGGAGACACTGACGAATGGAGGTCCAGCAGCTTGTCAGCTTCTGCCGTACAGCCGGGAAACACATGGTATATATATTGTGTAGTCAATTAGATATAGTCAATAGAGGGTGCAAACCCACTTTCATAAACGCTATCCGGGAGGAGGTCTAAGATCTCACCTTGGCTAGTAATTTCCTATTCGATTGCATAACGAACTGGAGGGTTACCGATGAGGCCACGCTATCAGACCACCAGGACATCCGGTTGGATTTACCTGGCCAAATGGAACTCAATACTTCGCTATACAATCGGAAGAAAACCACCTGGAACATGTTCACAGCCTCTGTGACTATGAAAGCTGACCAGCTCATCACAAACTTTGCATCTGTGAGTGACATAGAGATGGCTGCTGACCAGCTTCATGATGTGCTAATCACTTCCTTCCAAAACAGCACAGTCCTAACCCGTCACCGGTCAAACCACGAGGTCCCCTGGTGGAGTGCTAGGCTTGCGAATCAGAGACAGGAAGTTCGCAGGCTCTTCAATAGAGCCAAGGCGAATCGGAACTCCTGGGACACTTATAGGAGTGCTCTCACGGAGTAGAACAAAAATATTAGAAGAGCTAAGCGGGAAAACTGGCGAAACTACTGCGAAAGTGTGCAGGCACTACCGGAAGCAGCTAGACTGCAAAAGGTCTTTGCTAAGGGCTCAACAAATGGGGTGGGGCTTCTATGGAGAACAGATGGTTCTTTCACCCAGGACCGCAAGGAAACGCTAGAGCTTTTGCTTCAGGTGCATTTTCCAGGGTCTCGGATATACACGCATGGCGAACCAAATGGGTTATCCACTCCACCGAATAGGCGCGACAACAGTCTGTCCGGTATTATCTTCGATCCTGACAAGGTCAGGTGGGCAGTCAAATCTTTTAGCCCCTTCAAAGCCCCGGGGGGTGATCAGATTTTTCCAGCCTTGCTACAACATAGCATTGAGATAATTATCTCCCCACTTTTCGGTCTGCTTAGAGCCAGCTTTGCATGTGGATATATACCACAATCTTGGAGGAGAGTCAACGTGGTTTTTATTCCTAAACAAGGCAACCGGGCTCTTGACCAACCCAAGTCATACAGACCGATAAGCCTTTCGTCTTTCTTTCTCAAGACTGCGGAGCGGCTTGTGGACCTGCACGTAAGGTGCACTCTCCAGACTACCAAGCCGCTACACAAAACCCAATTCGCCTACATCAAAGGCGGATCGACAGAGGTCGCTCTTCACCACTTAGTCAGCAAGATCGAGAAATCCTTCAAATCCAAAGAAATTGCTTTGTGCTCCTTCCTGGACGTGGAAGGTGCTTTTGACAACACTGGCTATCAGTCAATCTCCAGAGCTCTATCTCGTAGGAATATTGATGCAGCAACCGTAGCCTGGATAGAAGCCATGCTACGACAACGTGAAATATCTTCCACGTTAGATGCGACAACGGTCCGTATCAACGCGGCTAGAGGGTGTCCACAAGGCGGAGTGTTGTCTCCCCTATTATGGTCACTTGTGGTGGACGAACTTCTAGAAATACTACACAACCAGGGAATCGATGCCATTGGGTATGCGGACGACCTGGCCATTGTAGTCACAGGGAAGTTCGGCAACACTGTCTCCGAATTGATGCAAAGGGCAGTCAATTTGGTCCTCGACTGGTGCACAAACGTGGGTCTCAACATCAATCCGC
Source organism: Drosophila aff. chauvacae BK-2020 (assembly GCA_018903765.1). Taxonomy (NCBI): domain Eukaryota; kingdom Metazoa; phylum Arthropoda; class Insecta; order Diptera; family Drosophilidae; genus Drosophila; species Drosophila aff. chauvacae BK-2020. The sequence goes on along the minus strand of JAEIGO010000057.1, from coordinate 61,633 downwards.
ACAAGGCGGTTGTCGTACCGTTTACCAAACGGTACACCAATAACATTGGCCTTCTTGTCATTGGGGGGACCCCCGAAGAGCTCTCCAGTGTGGTCAAATATCTGGGAGTTGTTCTAGATAAGCGGCTTAACTGGAACTCTCACCTCAACAAGACGATTACCAAGGCCTCAAATGCTTTATGGGTATGTCGTAGACTATATGGTAAAACGTGGGGCCTTGACTCCAAATCCATCCTGTGGCTTTACTGCATGATGATCAGGCCTATTTTGACCTATGCTGCTCTTGTGTGGTGGCCCAAGGTTCATCAGGTCTCGGTCATTCAGAAGTGTAGCAAGTTGCAGCGGCTAGTGTGTGCATCTCTATCGGGAGCTTTACGCACATGCCCAACTGTGGCTATGGAGAAAATCATTGGATTAACTCCGCTACATATTCACATGCAAGAAGGAGCCGCTCGAAGCCTTCTTAGAATCAAACTCACATCTGGGATACTGACAAATGATGCTGGTCATGTCAGTATTTTGAACAATGCTTCTGGCTTAGAGATCTGCAGCCAAACAGATCTCATGACCATGAAGCCCTACTTTGGAGCGAAATTTAGGATTCTCATTCCAGACCGTAGGGCATGGGATAATGGCAACCCTTGCTGTGACCCCGTTAGCCTGCAGTGGGTCACTGATGGGTCCAAAACTGAGCAAGGGGCGGGTGCGAAGATCTTTGGACCTAACACCATAGTCTCGATTGCACTGGGTAAATGGCCCAGTGTTTTTCAATCAGAGATTCATGCCATTGAGGCCTGCTCTAAACTCATCATTGATAAAAGAATGAGAGGAGCTACAATAAATATCTACTCAGATAGCCAAGCGGCGATCAAAGCTCTATCCTCTTGGAGGATAAGCTCCAAACTCGTCGCAGACTGCTGGACCAGCCTCCAGCAGCTCTCCACCGGGAACAGGGTAACTTTGTGCTGGGTTCCCGGTCATGCCGGAATTCTTGGCATTGAAAACGCTGGCAAAAGTCCGGCCGTTGGGCCTCTGCCAACGATATGTTTGGAAGATGGGCTAAAGGAGCTAAGTCCAGGTATTGGATATCCAGTTCAGGATGTCGTCAAGCTTAACAGCTGATACATCCGCTTTTGGGCAGGAACACTGATGGGTGTTCCAGGATGGACCTAAGACTATTGGTAGCCTACCTCACCGGCCACCATGTCTTGAACTACCATCTTCACAAGATGCGTCTGTCCTCGGATACGGAGTGCAGGCTCTGTAAAGAAGTCGACGAGACGACCAAACACATTCTTTGTGAGTATCCAGCCATTATTTGGTCCAGAAGGAGGCACTTGCATAGCGAGCTCTTGACAGCTTCGCAGATCAGGCAAGCCTCGACCAGAGAGCTGCTAGCCTTCATAAGGGAGGCTGAGCAACTCTTGTCTCATTAGGGAGCAACATAGGCACAAAAGGCCACTTGGTCGCAGTGCCTTAAGTCCTGTAGGGAGATCTCCCCCCAACATTTATTATTATTATTATTAATTCTTGTTATCAGCAAAATATTTAATGGGGCTCGTGGTGATATCTTTTCTCACATCATTATTTATATATATATTTTTATAATTTAGGCATGCATTTCGCTTACAAATACTCACAGTAATTAAACTCTCACCGATGTATCATTGGGCCCAAGATGACTCTGATGTAATTGCTGTATAATTTAGGAAGTAGTTATATATATATATAGATAAAGAGAGAAAGATATATTCAAATGATTCCCATCTTCATATTGCTCAGTCTTACAACTAGTTTTCTTTAATTAATTTATGCGTTAGTTCATAGTTTAAAAAAAAAAAATTTAAATGCAAAAACAAGAAGAAGATTTTAAATTACTCTTTAGCTTAACCGATTATTTTTATGATTTTTACATTACTTTTTATAAGAACAAGGAAGACTTTTATATCATATTTTCGGCGCAATGACAAGAGCGGCAGCATCAGGTGCAATTGTAATTATAGCTTGAAGGCTAGATTAGCACGAAGCCGAGAATAAAAACAAACGAAAACTCTTTTACAGCTTCTAGACTGGTGCAATGAATTGGGTTTGGTTTAGTTACGTCACAGGTGCTCGCCGATTACTGATGAGGTTTTGGAAATGGACCGCGATGTCTTTCTGAGTGAGTGTACGTAGTTCGAACGGTTTTTTTTAACTAACGGGTCTTTAAATAGTGGGTGGTAATTACTACTTAATAGGACCTTGTACTTCCTTCACTAGGGATGCGCACTCTTGCTAGGCTCGGTTCTAGCTCGCCTTAGGTCGGTGTTCTTTTAGCTCAGGATAGTACGAACGCTACTACAGTTAATAAGTGCGTCTTATTCACAACAATATATCGAAGCTGGCTATTATTTAATTAAAAGAATGGACTTAATTGATGTTACGGATGCACGCCGACACGTGTGAAGATAGGCTAATGATTCTGATAGTTATTGGGGAATTTGGATGTTAATAATTCCCTAAGTCTTTACCCGCCGTACCATGACAATGCTAGTTAAAATATCTACATTGTCCCTTAGCAAAGTTTAAAATAACCTTACTACATGTCTAAGAAAGTGTTCGGCATAAGTACTCGACAAACCATTAAACTATTTATTCACAATTCATTTTCTTCAATTAATTTCAAATATAATTCCATATATCTAATTTACATACTAACAAATCTTAATCTAGCCTCTGACTCCCTAATAGTTCTCTAAATCTTCAGTTTATTGACATGTAGTAGCAAATGATTAGTTATAAGTATCGACTATTGATAAGAATATATAGTCATAATTCATTTAGATGCCATTTATAAACTAATAAAGCTTAACCTAGCGTGCGTGGGGTTCCTAATAATTCCCTAAATCTTCATTTTTAAGTTTATATTTATTAGCAAGTAATTTGTAATGCTGATCGCGCACATTAATGTATGGAATAAATAAAAGGAATAAATAAAAAGGAATGAATAAGGAGAAATGAGCAAAGAGGGAGAAAAATGAATAAAGAGAAATGAGAAAAGAGGGAAAAAATGAATAAAGAGAACAGAACCCAAAGAAATCCAAATTGAAATAATTTGCGCGAGCGCGCCAATCACGGGCAAATGGGCACACTGGGCCAAGGGAGCTGGTCACACCCGGATTCGGCGAATCTGAGAGGAGGCAACGGGCACACTAGCCTTGGCCACGGGCTATATAAAGCGGGCGGCTGGCCTCATATCGGCACTCAGCAGCCGCCAGCGATTGTAGGCAGAGCAGCAAAGTCATTTTGGTAAGCCGGACCAGTAGGTTTGGTAATATATCTGTAGTTAGCTAACCATAGTAGTTACTTATTTCCCGCTCCCCTCGCCCCCTTCAACAGCTCGGAACACCGATCCGCCTTCTCACTCGCTCTTGCGGTCGACCTAGCGGTCCCCCAGAGTTCTCTGTCTCTCTGGTCGACCTAGCGGTCCCAAGTTAGGGTTCTCACTTGCTCTTGCGGTCGACCTAGCGGTCCCCCAGGGTTCTCTCTCTCTCTGGTCGACCTAGCGGTCCCAAGTTAGGGTTCTCACTCGCTCTTGCGGTCGACCTAGCGGTCCCCCAGGGTTCTCTCTCTCTCTGGTCGACCTAGCGGTCCCAAGTTAGGGTTCTCACTCGCTCTTGCGGTCGACCTAGCGGTCCCCCAGGGTTCTCTCTCTCTCTGGTCGACCTAGCGGTCCCAAGTTAGGGTTCTCACTCGCTCTTGCGGTGGACCTAGCGGTCCCCCAGGGTTCTCGCTCTCTCTCGGGTCGACCTAGCGGTCCCAAGTTAGGGTTCTCACTCGCTCTTGCGGTCGACCTAGCGGTCCCCCAGGGTTCTCTCTCTCTCTCGGGTCGACCTAGCGGTCCCAAGTTAGGGTTCCCTCTCGCTCTTGCGGTCGACCTAGCGGTCCCCAAGTGTTCCCCAAGCGTGCTCTTGCGGCCGACCTAGCGGTTCCCCAAGTGCGCTCTCTCTCGTTCACCGACGGACAACAGCCGCCGACACGCCCGACGCCAACCGACGGAGCAGCGGCATCCGGACGACGGCCACCACCCGCCGGCCAACACCCGCCGGACGAGCCCGCTCACCCCGGAGACCGTTCCCGAGCCGAGCCGACGATCCTGGCCCGCTATCCACTTGCTATCTTGTACATCTTCCCGTCAATAAATAAGACCGATATCCAATTACTAAGTAATTCCTACCGACTTCTACTCTGGGACCGGGTGACCTTCTGTTTCAGCAACCACCTCCGACCCAAATAAATATCTGGGCCGCCCTTGAGCTACCCAAACATCGACTGACCGTCACAAATTAATAGTAAGTAGTTATAAGTATTGAATATTGATAGGAAATAGAGTTAAATCATTTTTTTAGTTAAAGGCAGACTTGGTTTTCAATTGGGACGATCGAGTGGCATTTTATAGAACTTTATAAGAGGAATTTCTTGTTGTTATTGTTTTTGTTTTACTCACGACCTTAAGATATCCAGTCCATGATGCGCGTAAAGTTGGGTCCAAGTTCACGTTGACATTGTAGAGCTTTTGGTCAGATTTTAAAAGGTCCTAATATAAACTCCTATTCGAATGCCAAACTTCAGTCGATCTGCGAGTATTTAACTCATTAATAAATCGCAAATATAAACGAAAATCAATAATCAAAACAAAACACAAAACTACAGCGCTGCAGGTGTGCAGCGATAAGGCCTAGCAGGCCGCCAGCAGCTGGTTGGCTGAATTATTTGGGTGAGCTCAAGCCTTCCAATATAGTTAGCCAGTTCGCATCCGGCTGGCGGCAGGTTGCGTAATTTGTTGGCTGGTCCCAAGTTAGGGTTCTCACTCGCTCTTGCGGTGGACCTAGCGGTCCCCCAGGGTTCTCTCTCTCTCTCGGGTCGACCTAGCGGTCCCAAGTTAGGGTTCTCACTCGCTCTTGCGGTCGACCTAGCGGTCCCCCAGGGTTCTCTCTCTCTCTCGGGTCGACCTAGCGGTCCCAAGTTAGGGTTCCCTCTCGCTCTTGCGGTCGACCTAGCGGTCCCCAAGTGTTCCCCAAGCGTGCTCTTGCGGCCGACCTAGCGGTTCCCCAAGTGCGCTCTCTCTCGTTCACCGACGGACAACAGCCGCCGACACGCCCGACGCCAACCGACGGAGCAGCGGCATCCGGACGACGGCCACCACCCGCCGGCCAACGCCCGCCGGACGAGCCCGCTCACCCCGGAGACCGTTCCCGAGCCGAGCCGACGATCCTGGCCCGCTATCCACTTGCTATCTTGTACATCTTCCCGTCAATAAATAAGACCGATATCCAATTACTAAGTAATTCCTACCGACTTCTACTCTGGGACCGGGTGACCTTCTGTTTCAGCAACCACCTCCGACCCAAATAAATATCTGGGCCGCCCTTGAGCTACCCAAACATCGACTGACCGTCACAAATTAATAGTAAGTAGTTATAAGTATTGAATATTGATAGGAAATAGAGTTAAATCATTTTTTTAGTTAAAGGCAGACTTGGTTTTCAATTGGGACGATCGAGTGGCATTTTATAGAACTTTATAAGAGGAATTTCTTGTTGTTATTGTTTTTGTTTTACTCACGACCTTAAGATATCCAGTCCATGATGCGCGTAAAGTTGGGTCCAAGTTCACGTTGACATTGTAGAGCTTTTGGTCAGATTTTAAAAGGTCCTAATATAAACTCCTATTCGAATGCCAAACTTCAGTCGATCTGCGAGTATTTAACTCATTAATAAATCGCAAATATAAACGAAAATCAATAATCAAAACAAAACACAAAACTACAGCGCTGCAGGTGTGCAGCGATAAGGCCTAGCAGGCCGCCAGCAGCTGGTTGGCTGAATTATTTGGGTGAGCTCAAGCCTTCCAATATAGTTAGCCAGTTCGCATCCGGCTGGCGGCAGGTTGCGTAATTTGTTGGCTGGAGGTTATGTCGCACCTGGGCCGATGCCTGGAGCGAAACGGGTCCAAAAGGCGAGCTGGGGGTCGACGGAGTCGTGTGGGTCGGCGGTAGGACCAGAAAATAGGCACTTATCGAGGCCTAGGCCTCCTTCACGCCTTCGAGGTCGGATCCCTATGAAAACTCGGTTAGAATTGGGATTCACTATATAGCACTTCTTTACCTTTCCACTTTCGCAAAATCACACACGAAATTAATGCACTCTTGTCTTAGGGAAATAAGATGTGTATAATAATTAATTTTATTTAATTTAAATTTCCACGAGACTTTGAAGTACATTTTGAGCAGCGCCGAAAATACAAACGTTTGCCAAGAGTTTTTATCAACGAATGCATTAAGTTCTGGGAAGCTGTATGCAGGTGGCCACTGCTATGAGCTTTTCTTCCCATAACTGTACAATCGTACGATCGTGTTCTGTCCCTATTGGTCTAAGACATTTCTTTCACTGTTTTAGCTACAGCAAAGCTGCTATAATTTTAGTGCGAGGGTAGGTTGAAAAGTTTAGTAGTTTAGTTTTAGTTTAGTTTCAGTGTAGACCTTCAGTTGGTCACTACACCCACAGATAAGGGTAACGAGATTATTGCAAGGAAGCCTTATCTGAAGAAACTTCTTGTTTTCTGCTTTGTATATCCTTTAAATGGAATACTCCTAATTTCTTTCCTGTTTCATCCTCTAATTCATAGTAGTACGAGCTACGTTTCTTATAAACTCTAGCTGGAATAAATACTGGAGCCAATTTACTGCTAAATTTCTTAATGGCATTACTTTGCGTAAAGTTCCTAGCGTAAACAAAGTCGCCGTTTTTAAATTCGATCTGCCGAGTACGTAGATTGTAACTATTCGCATTTTCATCATGAGTTTTGTTTATATTCAGTTTAGCTTGTCTTCTCTGCTGTAGGCCGAAACTTGTAAGAAAAGCTTGAAAATAGCTTGACTTAAACTGACTGCCGTTATCAGAATGTATTACTTCTGGAACGCCAAATGTATAGAATATAGCCCCCTTTAAGTAATCGCAGATTTTAGGAGCGGTGAACTTCTTAAGTGGACACAAGAAATGAAATCGAGTGTTATGATCAACGACAATGAGCAAACCTATGTGACCTTTTTTCGTGCGAGGGTATGGGCCTAAGAGGTCTATATATAATTTTTGAAATGATGTTAAAGGCTTTCCCATTGGCGGTTTTAGAACCGTGTTTGGACTTTTCGTGGTGCGACATAGATATATAGTTACGTATTTGCGTCACCATACAAGGCCAAAATAAATATCTTTTTAATTTTTCTACCGTTTTACTCATGCCACAATGAGACGAACTGGGTGCATCATGAGCTTAAAACAAAATGTCGGGTACTAAGTCTGAAGGTATCCAGAGTTTCCAAGGATTTCCTTGCTCAAAATCATCCGATACAAAGGTAGTTTCTTTGTAAATATATCCATCTCTGATTTGTAGATCCTGAAATTTAGACTGACTCTTAGATATTTTCTCAATTAAGTCTAAATATTCCGGGGATTGGAAATGTGGAGAATCTAAGTCAACTATGGGTCCATTTTGACAAAATTCATCAATGGCTGGATCGTTCTGTCTAGATAAAGTGTCTGCGACGACGTTCTGAGAACCGCTACGATGTTATATAGTGAATGTAAACGTTCTCAATTTCATCGACCACCGAGCTAACCTTCCTGATAAATCCTTCTGTCGCATCAACCATTGAAGAGCTGCGTGGTCTGTTATGACTAAGAAATCCTAGCTTTCAATATACGCGCGGAATTTTTTAATTCCTTTTATAACGGCTAGGCATTCCAATTCGGAAACTGAATAATTACGTTGCGCTTTGGACGATTTTTCGGACATGTACGAAATCGGAAGTTCTATTCCATCTCGCTCCTGAGCCAGTACGCAACCAACACCAAAAGAGCTGGCGTCACACAACAAAATAAATTGCTTAGAAAAATCTGGTGTTATGAGAATTGGCGAAGCCGTAAGACATGATTTCAAAATTTCAAAAGAGGTCTGAGCTTCTTCGTTCCATTCTAGCGACTTTTTCTTTTTAAGTAGCTCCGTCAGAGGAAATCTAATGGTGGCAAAGTTTTCTACAAAACGTCGGTACCATCCCGCTAAGCCTAGGAATCTTCGCAACTGCTTAATCGATGTTGGTTGTGGGAATTCTGCTATCGCTTTAACCTTATCCGGGTTGGTTCTTATTTGCCCATTTCCAATTATAAAGCCGAGGTATATTATCTCTTTCATGCAAAATTTAGATTTGCTGACATTGATGGTGAGATTTGCTTTGCGTAAGCATAAGGCTATCTCTTGTAGCAAAAGCATATGTGATTCAAAATCCTCGGACAAAAGTCGTTTAGATAAACAAATAGTCTAGTCCTGAGATGAGCTGGAATAACTCGATCCATCAGACGACAAAGAGTTTGCGCAGCGTTACAGAGACCAAAGGGCATCATTTTATATTGATACAACGGTCTATTGAGTATTGTAAACGCTGTATATTGCTTAGAATTTTCGTCGAGTGGTATCTGCCAGTATGTATGCTTCATGTCGATACCACTTATAAATTTAGCTGGTGGTAACCGACTTAAGATGCCATCTATGTGAGGTAGTGGATATGCGTCTCGCTTTGTAACCTTGTTTACCTCTCTAGAATCAAGACATAGACGATTCTTGTCTCCCTTCTTTACTAAAACGCAGTTACTGCTCCAAGCGCTAGTTGACTCTTCAATAACTTCTACTTCGGCGAACATTAGCTTTTCAATGGCAGGTGAAACTGGCCAATGCCGCTGTTTAATAGGACTCGCATTTCCTTTATCAATGCTATGTGTGGACAAAGTAGTACGACCTAAACCTTCGGAAGCAAAGGATGGAAATGTTTTAATTACTGTCTGAAGCCGAAGTCTTTCTGCTTCGTTCAGCTCATGATATTTTGGAGACTCTTCATTATCATCCAATGTACCGATATCTAACTCGGATTGCTGGTAATTTTATTCAGTAATCCAAACTTTTGTCAAAAATCAATTCCTAAATAAACATCCTGTTTAAGTTCAGGTATGATAAATAATTCAAGATTGTCTATCGTATCTCCATACTTAATGGAAGTAGTAAGTTTTGACACTACTTTACTTTTTGTTCCGTTCGCAGCTTGAATTTCGCCTGAACATTTTTTTACGTTGCTGTGTTTGAGAAAGTCTTGAGCGGCTAAACCGCCTACACAGCTTATAGTTGCTCCAGAATCTAATAAAGCGTTATAAATATGACCCTCTATAGTGATATCTGTATAGAGTCTTTGATCAGAACTAAGTACTATAGCAGAAATAAGTTTCTGTCGTTCATGACGAACCTTCTTCCAAAAATCTCTTAATCTTCTAGTAGATCGTCTGGGTTTTAAATGAGTCCCGATACTATCTACATTGGCAAATATTTCTCTACGCTTCTTGTCATAATTTTGAATCCTTATGTGTAAGGGTATAAAAGAATGATGAATGTCAGGCATTACATTTCCGTCTCCTGCGATTCACCGGTTTTATTGGTTTGACTTGAATTATAAACTTCTGATTCTACGGATGTATCTTGTTGCTCTGAGAAACATCCTTTTGTCGGTTTCCCGGATTACAGTTTGGACAGGTCGGCTTGTATTTTTCCTTAAGTCCGCAACCGTAACAAAATATAATTCTTTTAGCCATACAGTCGTCGAATCTGTGGCCTTGTTTGTCACAATTCCAACAGGTTGTTGTATTTCGACGTTGAATTTGATTTACCTCCTCATCTGTTCTTACTAAATCCGTTTCTACTTCTTCGGTAGATAACTCTGCCACATATGAGCGAAAAGGTTTTGGCTTAAAGGTCCTCAGATTGTTGTAAAACTGTTCGTGCCTGTTCGTATCGGAGTTATGCTCTGTTTAAGATTTTAAGATGCAGCAACTCATGATGTAAGGTTAGGTTTGTGGTAGGATAGATACGCATAAGGCCCACTGTACCATGTATGTATCATGTATATATTAGTTTAGGGTATGAGGCCCATGGTGGCAAAGAGACACGCACGATCAAATCCCCGTTAGAATAAGAACAATACTGTCGTCTCGCTCTGATTCATAAGCTAGCTTTAAGAGATAATATTGTATACCTCATGCTCACGCATACACACAGAGATGAGCGAGCAGAAGCAAAGGGAAAGAAGCAAAACGCGGCATTCGGTCGCTGGTTCTTGGAGTGTAAAGTCGATAATAAAGAGAAACATAATTAAGCAAAGCGTCGCACCGGAGTTGTTTCAAGCGTTTACAACATCAGAAGTGGTCATAACTCACTATGCCTGACACCAAATTAAATCAATTCTCGGTGCAACAACTAAAAAAATGGTTGGGAGCCCTTGGACGCCAAACTTCCGGCACTAAAGCGGAGTTGATAGGGCGTCTCCAAGCCATTTCTCCAGAGATGCGTGGCGATCCGCCGTCAAACAACGGATCAGCAACGGAAGCAACGGATGGAGCTGCATCGCTGCTAGCACAACGAGAGCTGCAAGAGGGAGACACACCAGCGACCCCGTTAGACGCGCAATCGGCGGCGTCAGAAACCCTAGAAAGTCTGGAGTTGGAGCAGTTATCGTTGGTGGATGCTGAAAAAGCCACCCTGCAGAAAATTCGTGACGAAATAGATGCAAACATGGCTGTATTGCGGAGCATTTACACAGAAATCGACGAGGCGAGCAAGAACAAGTCCGTTCATGCTGGCCAAGCCCATGACGTCATCGAAAAGAACATTGAAAATGATGGCAATGTTAACATGTGCGCTAACAGCACCAATGTTAAAGTTAACAGCACCAAAGTGACCATCACTGCCGATATCATTATCGAGGGAGATAACAGTGTTGGAAAGGAGACCGCTAGCAGTGATGATCAACGCCAGAGTACAAATGTAAACAAACTCTTGGAATCGCCAGCAGCAGCGCTTGCCTTGGCAAAAGAGGTCACCATGGAGTACGACGGCAGCGTGTGTGTCGTAATTGGGTCACACATTTCCAGAACATCGGCAAGATCTACAATTTGGACCACGGCTGCTTGCATATGCTTCTAATTGCCAAGCTGAAAGGGAGTGCACAACGTTGGCTGCACGCAAACACCACGCGAATTCTGGAGCCAACCGATCAGCTGTGTGAGCAGTTAATTATGTCGTTTGGAGTCAAAATGTCCAAAGGAGAGCTGAGGAGCGCCTTCCAGAAGCGGGAATGGCGTTCAGAGGAGAAATTTGCGGCTTACTTCGAAGACAAGATGATGCTGGCCAGCGGCATCAACATCGATCTGGAGGAACTCCTGGAAAACATTATCGAGGGAATTCCGGCACCAGCGCTACGCAATCAGGCTCGCATACAGTGCTTTTCCGAACCGATGCAGGTGTTGAGAGCCTTCTCGGAAGTCCGTTTGCCAAAGCACAAGCCTGACAATAGTTCGCCAAAACGCCTCTTTGAAGGAGGTCCAAACAAGAAGGATTTGCGTTGCGCCAACTGCAACTCAAAAGGACACTTCGCCAAGGAGTGCCTGAAGCCAAAGAGAGAGCCCGGATCCTGCTACGCTTGTGGAGCGTTCGGACACTTCGTCGGACAATGCCCGGAGCGCAAGAGCGCCAATATCAACAATTATGTAAGACATGTTAAGATTTTTTTCACAGTAGCTATAAAACCCCACTAATTACAGAATGCCTCATAGACACCGGGAGTCCAATATCTTTTGCAAAATTAAGCAGTATATCCAGTGAAGTCAAGTTAGAGTCTGCTGCTGAAAACTATTTTGGGCTAAATAAAAGCCAACTAATAATACTCGGAAAAACCTTATGTTACATTACAAAAGAAGAAATAAAATGTTATTTTGATTTATACGTGGTTCCAGACGGGTCTATGAGTCATAATGTAATACTTGGACGAAATTTTATGGAAGCTTGCCAGCTTAAACTGGATCCAGATACTTTGGGAAGGATTACGGTTAACCCATTAATTAAAAATACAGTTAGTGAGACAGTTAGTAATACAGTTAGTGAGACAGTTAGTAATACAGTTAGTGAGACAGTTAGTAATACAGTTAGTGAGACAGTTAGTAATACAGTTAGTGAGACAGTTAGTAATACAGTTAGTGAGACAGTTAGTAATACAGTTAGTGAGATAGTTAGTGATACAGTTAGGGAAACAGGTTATGGAACAGTTAGTATAGCTGATATCGAAACAAGTAATAAAACAGTTAGTCCTGCAGTTAGTATAACACTAAGCGAAACAGTTATTCCTTTAGGCAGCATCACAACGGATTCCGTGTTTAGTCAGGAATGTCACAATACAGTTATGCCCAGTTATGAAAAAGCAGTTAGAGAAATCTTTAACATTAATTACGAAGAGGATGAACAAATGAATTACATATGCGGCGCAGAAAATGACCGAGCCTTAAACAGTCAATTGAAAGAGATTATCAAAAGCAACTACTTAGATGTTAGAAAGCCTACCGAACCTTTAGTCAGATGTGAAATAAAACTATGTTTAGAAACGTCAAAACCATTTAGCTGCGCACCAAGAAGACTTGCCTATTCAGAAAAGGAGAAATTACAAAAATTGTTAGATGAATATATGAAAGAAGGGATTATACGACCTAGTGAATCCGAATATGCTTCGCCAATAGTTTTAGTTAAAAAGAAAACGGGAGACATACGACTATGCATAGACTTTAGAAAACTAAACAAGATATTAATCAAGGACAATTATCCGATACCGCTTATCGATGATCTCTTAGACAAACTAGTTAACAAGAAAATTTTTTCGAAACTTGATTTAAAAAACGGTTATTTTCACGTATTTGTTAATAAGGATTCGGTTAGATACACCTCATTTGTTACACCATTAGGTCAATTCGAATTTCTCAGAATGCCAATGGGGCTAAAAACTGCATCGGCAGTGTTTCAAAGATTTGTAAACAAAATTTTCGAGGATCTCATTAGGGACGACAAAGTAATTGTATACATGGACGACATCATGATCGCCAGCAAGGACACGGAGGAACACTTAAAGACCTTAAAAGAAGTGTTTCTCAGATTAGCTCAAAACAAATTAGAATTAAGAATGGATAAATGTGAGTTTCTTCAAACAAATATTAAGTATTTAGGATTCATTATAAACGGCGAAGGCATTAGGGCAGATGATAAAGGTATAGATGCCATACAACATTTTCCAATTCCAGACAAGATACAATCCGTTCAAAGTTTCCTAGGTTTATGTTCATACTTTCGTAGATTCATAAAAGATTTTTCAACATTAGCGAAACCGTTATACGACCTCTTGAGAAAAGACGAGAAATTTAAATTTGGAGAAAAAGAAATGAGCTGTTTTTCTACGCTCAAGGAAAAGTTAGTGCAGGCGCCGGTTTTAGCCATTTATAATTTTAAAGACGAGATAGAGCTGCACTGTGATGCAAGCGCTCTTGGTTTCGGTGCCGTATTATGTCAAAAGAAAGAGGATGGAAAATTGCACCCCATATTTTATTTTTCAAAACGTACAACAGTCGCTGAGGCAAAATATCACAGTTTTGAACTGGAAACGATGGCAATTATTCACGCACTGAGACGATTTAGAATATACTTGTATGGAAAACGCTTTAAAATTATTACTGATTGTAATTCGCTTACTTTAACACTGAATAAGATTGAACTTAATCCACGAATAGCTAGATGGGCGTTAGAGCTCCAGAACTACGACTATGAACTTATACATAGAGAAGGTAAAAGGATGCAGCATGTAGATGCTCTTAGTAGATGTACGAATGTCATGATAGTAGAATCGAATACGTTTGAAGATAATTTAGTAATTTGCCAAGCCAAAGATCAAAAAATTCAAGAAATTAGAAAACTGTTAGAGGAAAATGAACATAAGTTATACGAAATGAGAAACGGAATAATCTATAGAAAATGTAATGACGGCAGACTATTATTTTATGTTCCCACAGACATGGAAGACCATATTCTATATAAATATCACAATGAGATCGGACACATAGGTAGAGACAAAATGTTAGATATAATTTTGAAATCTTATTGGTTTCCCAATGCCAAGGACAAATGTTTAAGCCATATAGAAAATTGTTTAAAATGTGTGGCGTTCTCCCCTAAGACGGGCAAGGAGGGATTTCTGCACTGCATTCCGAAAGGTAGTCAACCGTTTGAGCTAATACATATCGATCATTACGGCCCAGTCGACTCGGGCAGATCCAAGAAACATATTTTTGTTGTCATCGACGGTTTTACGAAGTTCGTACGTTTATATACTACAAAGACCACCAATACAAGAGAAGTCATAACAGCTTTAAAAGACTATTTTAGAGCATACAGCAAGCCTAGATGCATCATTTCAGACAGGGGAAGTTGTTTTACATCTAAGGAGTTTGATGATTTTATGTTAGAGTTTGATGTTAAGCATATGAAGATTGCGACTGGATCACCACAGGCGAACGGACAGGTTGAAAGGGTCAACAGAAGTTTAGGTCCAATGATAGCGAAACTGGTAGAACCAGAGAAAGGTATATATTGGGACACAGTAATAGATAAAGTGGAGCACGTTCTAAATAATACACAACACCGCAGTATCAAGCAAACTCCAAGCAAAGTGCTTTTTGGTTTAGAGCAAAGAGGAAAAATAGTAGACGAACTGAAAGAAAAGCTAGAAGAATTAGATAATACTCCAGAAAATAGAGATTTAGGAAAGATTAGAAGCGAAGCAGAAAAGAATCAAGTAAAAGCTCAAGCTTATAACAAAACGCAATATGATAAGTCCGCAAGGAAGCCTTCTGAATACAAAAAAGGAGAAAATGTAATGGTAAAGAATTTCGACAGCACAGCAGGCATCTCTAGAAAATTAATTCCAAAATGTAAAGGCCCATATGTAATTTCAAAAGTATTGAGGAACGACAGGTTTTTATTAAAAGACGTAGAAGGTTTCCAGGTATCCCGCAATCCGTACCAAGGTGTCTGGAGCATTCAGAATATTAAACATTGGATAGGCAATAAGAAAAAGATACGAACACACAATTAAACATTGTTAATAATGTCAACAATCAAACAGAGTATGTACATATGTATAAATTAATAGGATTAAGTCATTATTTAATTACATACAAACAATGTAAACCATGATCAGGGGATCAGCTAGTCAGGACGGCCGAGTTGTGGTAGGATAGATACGCATAAGGCCCACTGTACCATGTATGTATCATGTATATATTAGTTTAGGGTATGAGGCCCATGGTGGCAAAGAGACACGCACGATCAAATCCCCGTTAGAATAAGAACAATACTGTCGTCTCGCTCTGATTCATAAGCTAGCTTTAAGAGATAATATTGTATACCTCATGCTCACGCATACACACAGAGATGAGCGAGCAGAAGCAAAGGGAAAGAAGCAAAACGCGGCATTCGGTCGCTGGTTCTTGGAGTGTAAAGTCGATAATAAAGAGAAACATAATTAAGCAAAGCGTCGCACCGGAGTTGTTTCAAGCGTTTACAGGTTAGGTTAGGTTAGGGCGGTGACTAGCCCGGCATAGAGCCGGGCCGTCCACTTGAGCCTAAGGAGGCTCCTTGTGATGCCGCATAGGCTAGATCCCCCGTCCGCTGCAGGAGCTCATGGGCCAATGACCTACGTGAGAGAGGCCCAACCCGATCCTTGGATGAACCGGGTTATCTGCCTCGGTGATGTTCCGCTTAGATCGGCGAGATCTAAAAGGGTGAAGAAGCCCAGGTACTGCAGTCTTCGTCTGCTTAGTGCCGGGCAATGGCAGAGGAGGTGAAGAACGGTCTCCTCCTCCTCCTCATCTCTACAGCTTCTGCAGAAGTCGTTGTGGTGCACCCGCAACCTGGACGCGTGCGTTCCAAGCAGCCAGTGACCAGTAAGAGCCCTAATGGCAAGGGCGCAGCCTTCCCTGCTTAGTGACAGTAGCTCCTTGGAGCGTTTTGCTGATCGGCGTGGCCAGATCATTCTAGCATGGCGGCAGGAGGTTAGGTTTTCCCATTTCCTGTCCGCGAGAAGGTGGAAGTGCTCCTTGCACAGTAGTCTGCGAGTGGCCAAGGGCATGTCAACTAACTCCCTCTCCGGTTGGAGAGGGGAGGTTGTACCCTGCCGGGCCAGCTCATCGGCAGCGCAGTTTCCCTCGATGTCCCTATGTCCTGGGACCCAGATGAGGTGGAGGTCGTACTGCTCCGCCATCTTGTGAAGAGATTTGCGGCAGTCGTTGATGGTCTTCGAGCTTGAAGAGATAGCTTCAAGTGACTTCAGGGCAGCCTGACTGTCCGAGAATATGCAAATAGAGGCGCCAGCCCCAATTGAGGGGAGCTGATGAAGGGCCTCTTTGATGGCGTAAACTTCCGCCTGAAAGACGCTACAGTGGTCGGGTAGTCTAAAAGAGACGCTTAATCCCACCCGGCCGTCCAATTTAGAGCCATCCGTATAAATGTGAAGGGACCCTAGTGGTCCAGGTGGTCCTTGATTCCATTCCAATCTATCAGGAATGGAAACTTGGAAGGGTGTGATTGGGTGTTCCGCGGGGACACAGTAGTCAGTGTTCCCCTCAATAAGGTGTGATGCAGAGTCGAGATTCGTGTGTCCGAAACTCGTCCTTCTCCACAAACCCGCGCCATTCAGCCTTAGTGCTGAGAGTGCCGCGGTCATCTCTCCCATTATTTCAATTGGGAGGATGTCCAGGAGAACGTCCAAGGCGTCTCCAGGAGTCGTGCGCAGGCCGCCTGTCATACAGATCTCAGCCATGCGTTGGATTTTCTTAAGCTTGCCCAGGCAGGTGGACCGCTTTAGAGCTGGCCACCAGATTGCCACTCCATAAAGGAGTATCGGGCGGATAATGGCCGTGTACAGCCAACGGACTATTTTTGGGGTCATTCCCCATTTTAGCCCGATATCCTTACGGCAGGTATAGAGCGCGATTGTGGCCTTTTCGGCCCTTTCGTCCGTGTTAAGGGACCAATCGAGTTTCCTGTCTAAGATGAGACCAAGATACTTGGCCTGATATTTAAGGGGTAGGGGCACCCAGCAGAGCTTGGGGGGTACCATGTTGGGGATTTTGTATTTCCTGGTAAAAAGGACTAGTTCAGTCTTCGCTGGGTTTACACCCAGTCCGCATCTGGCAGTCCAATCCGCCAGATACCGAAGGCTGTTGCTCATCCTATCGCAAAGGGTTTGCGGGAATTTTCCCGTGAACGCCAAGGCAACATCGTCCGCATAGGCCACAACTCGACAGCCACCCTCCTCTATGCCCTGTAGCAGCTCGTTGACCGCCACATTCCATAGGAGAGGGAGAGGACTCCGCCTTGGGGTGTGCCTCTGTTGACTTGTCTGGAGATGGTTGATCCCCCCAGTGTTGCCTCAACCGTTCTGCTGCGCAGTATCCGGTCAATGAGACCCACTGTGTGTTGATCAATCCCCAGCTTAGTCAGTGCCGTCGTGATTGAGCCTGGAAGGATGTTGTTGAAAGCGCCCTCGATATCTAGGAAGGCGACAAGTGTGAACTCCTTTTCGTGGAGCGATTTTTCTATTAAAGTGGTAAGCGAATGGAGTGCTGTCTCTGTCGATCTGCCTCTCCTGTACGCATGTTGGCATCCAGATAGGGATGATTGGGGAATGTTAGTTCTAAGATGCAGACCAATGAGTCTATCCAATGTCTTGAGTAGAAACGAGGAGAGATTAATCGGTCTGTAGTCCTTCGGCGTGCAATGCGATGGCTTGCCTGCCTTGGGGATGAAGACGACTTTTGAGCGGAGCCATTCACTTGGAATGACCCCTGTGTCGAGAATGATCGAGAAGATCAGTCGAAGCCAGGAAGTGGATAGATCGGCTGCGTAGCTAAGCTGTGCAGGAATGATGCCATCCACCCCTGGGGATTTATATGGGCTGAAACTGTTTATTGCCCATTTGATGTTCCTATCACTAAGAAGGTAGTCCATTTCGGACGGACCCCGCCGTGTCGGGGGGTTAGGCGGACTGCTCTGAGACGAGCTAGCAGGAAAGTGAGCATCCAGGAGAACTCCGAGGGTTTCCTCACTAGAGGTCGTCCAGCTGTCATCAGGACGCTTGACAAAGCCCGGGTTGGTGGGCGTCGTCGATAGGACCTTCCGCAGCCTAGACGCCTCTTGGTAGTCCTGGATTCCTGAGCAAAAGTCGGACCAGGCCCTTCTTTTGGCCTTTCTTAATTCCCTGTTATATAGGGCCAAATTTGTTTTGTATAAGCGCCACGATGCGTCCGTATTGTCGCTCTTGGCTTGGTTGAAGGACTGCCTCGTGGTCTTCTTGAGGCTACCTAATTCTTTGCACCACCACGGTGGCTTCTTCCCAGTCTTACCCCCATTCCTACTACGGGGACAGGACCTCTCCAGAGCCGTGCTACAAGCATCGGTAAAGGTTTTAACAAGGCACTCCAGCCCCTCTGGACTGTAGTCCAGGTTGGTTGGGGTTGGAGGGGGTTTTAGGATCTTATTCAACTGGGATCTATATTTCACCCAGTCAGTCCTTCGGGGGTTCCGAAAAGTGACCGGGTTGAATCTATCGAAGCCCAGCGTGAATTGGATGTACCTGTGGTCGGAGAAGGAGTGTTTCTCCAGCACCCTCCACGACTTTAAAGTATCCCTAAGAGATTCAGAGTGAAGGGTGATATCTAGTACCTCCCTGCGGTTTTTGATGATGAAGGTGGTTTCGTTCCCCGAGTTTCCCACCAGTAGATTGGATGCAAGGATAAAATCAAAAAGAGACTCACCCCTGTCGTTGGTGTCAGTGCTGCCCCACTGATGGTGATGGGCATTGGCGTCGCACCCGATGATCAAGTCCACGCCCAGCTTTTTGCTGTCCTCGGTGACTTGCCTCAGGGTTGGGGGATGGGGTCCTGATCATGCCCCAGGTATGCGGAGCATATCCGGAGGGATCCATTTGGTCCCTCTAGACATGCTGTTAGGAAGTCTTCATTGCTGAAAATAGGAAGCATAAAAAGGGTTACGTCCTTCTTAGCGAGTATGCAGGTTCGCGTTTTACCTGTTGTAGTGGCCGCGTACAGCCTATAGCCAGCTGCCCTCAGCCCCAGGATTCTGTCGCCACAGATCCAGGGCTCCTGTATGAGGACAGCGTCGGTGCCACCTTCCGCCAGGTGGTCGAGTAGAGCAGCGGAAGCTGCCTTACTGTGGTGGAGGTTTATCTGCAGGAATGTCAGAGACATTCTGCTTCTTGACCTCCACCACAGTAATGTCGGCGTCCGAGGTCGGTTCGTCCAGCCCGTCCTCCTCCTCGGACATCCCAACTGCGCGAAGGCCCCTCGCCAGTTCGCTTCCATCGGAGACGTAGCCTTCCAGAATGTCCTCTTCATCGGACAATCCTGGCGCCTCCTCGATATGAGGACCCTCCAGGTCAGGGTCCTCTTTCTTTAGGCCCGACTTGGCGTCGGCCTTGTAGACGCGCACGGCCACTCTCTCAAAGCCGTACCGAAGTAACCCCCGTTCTTCGTCAGCACCTCAGCTGTCCCCTCATTGAGAGTCAGGACAACCTGGCGCCTCGGACCAACGGCCTCCTCGACCTTGGCTACTCGCCAGTCGGAGGAGGGGAAGTCGGGATTACTCAACTGCAGCAGCTTGAGTATCTTAGCCGGTTCCGCCGGCTTGTGGGACAGCCATGCTCTGGCTCTGGGCTTGCTGGGGATCTTGTCCCAGTCTACCGCTACGAGCTTCGCGCCTGGGTACACTTCACCCAATCCCGCGATCGCTCTCTTGTAGAAGGTGACCGACTCCGCGTCTTCGCATGCGATCACCTTCACGCCTCCTTGATGCCAACCTGCATCCTCACAACGGGGCAGTGCACCACCCGACACCAGCAGCTCCTCCACGAACTTATTGTGCAGTTCCCCAACAATCCAACGCCACTGGTCCCTCGGGATCTGTCCGTCAATGGAGCCCTCGTCCACCACTCCAATCAGGATCTTGCCTTTGGTAACCTCGGCGAAGGACCGCTGGGGCTGCACCCTAGAACGCTTCGGCTGCGGCGGCTGCACCTCCGTAGACCGCTGGCGTTTGGCGGCGCTCCTGCCCGCGTCTGTGCTGGTCTGTTGGGCGTTGGGGGCAGCTGCTCTTCCCGCCTTGACAGGCTGGAAGTCCGGCAGTATGCCTTTCGCCCAATTGATGAGACCCGCTTGTTCCGGGTCCGCCTCCATGGCCTTGTTGGCACGCGAAAGGATGAAGGCCGCTTTCCTACGCTCGTGGAATTGCGTCTTCTTCTTCCTCTGCTGCTGCTGAGCCGAGCTTCCTGGGTTGGATTCGCCTCTGGAGCCGCCCGCGGTCACGTCGAGGGGCTTGCCCCCGATCACGCCGCTCGGCGGTCCCATTGGCTCACCCTTCCCAGTGGCACCGGCTTTCGGATCGAGGCGCTCCGAGGAGCTCACCTCTTCCTTCTTGGGCACTCGATCGCTAAGCGTCTTCGAGTTGTTATTGAGGGGGTTTCCCCTGCCGCCTTTGAGGTTTGACGGTCACCTACATTTTTGTTGTTTTGTTTAGATAAGTTCATTTTTTGTTCCCACGAGTATGCTGGGATGGGGATGGTCCGCCACGGTAGAGCTCGCATACCGTGGTAAGCCTAGTTTAAACTGATGGGTCGGCCGGTCCACCAGAGTTCGCATACTAGAGTCCAAGCACCCCCCGGACACGCATCCCTCGGCATATGCTGTTCCACCTTGGATTGGGGTAATTTTTTGGGCAGGAGTTTTCTTCTCCCCGCCCGACTACCATTCGTCAGCATCCTCAGCAGAGACATGACCGTACTGGAACCTGCTTCCAGCCGCCCTCACGGGGAGAGTATAGTCGCACTTTCAACGGTGCGGACAGTTACGGCAGGTGATTTCTCACCCGTTAGTCCCCCTGTCCGCCCGCTGGCTGACGGCCAACTCATGATGTAAGCTAGGTTTCGAATTCCTAACTAATAATTCAACTAATTGTGCTTCGGAAGCTCCATTTTGCAGTATATCAATCAACCGTTCCATAGTTTCTTGGAGATCTTCAAAGGCTTCATTTTCTCCTTGCTTGCGTTTTCTGATTCCCTCCCAAATATCGTAATCTGTCTCTATATCTTCGAATCTTTTCCTAAATTCGCCACAAAATGTGTTCCAATCGAAATTCGGATTGTTTCGATGAAACTTCCAATACCAATCGCTTGCTTTTCCTGCAAACAGAAGGTACGAATGGTCACATAAAAGTCCGTAATCATTACCTAGATTTTGTTTGGTAAGTGAGCATATCCTGTAAATGAACTCATCAATCCTGATGCTCGTTTTGCTACCATCATATTTTAATCCACATTTTTGAATAATTCCTGATACTTTTTCTGGGCTAACATATGAGCTTGTATTGCTCCTGTTTACGCCTCTTTCTTCTACATTGTTGTCTGAGTGTTGAGGGTAACGGTTTTGATCGGAATCGTTCCTACTCAAATCTCTATTTGGTTGAATATTGTCGGGTGTGTAATTTGTGTGTGTTGGTTGAGGTAATTGTAAGTTTTCCAATTGACTTTTAATAGATGTTTCTATAGCCTTCCCCAAGTAAGAGGTAAGATTATCCATAAGTTGAGCCTGTTGTTGGCTAACAGTAAACTGTATAAAGTTCATTAACTCTGGTTGAGTACCAAGAGCCATACTAGAAGTCGTTGGAGGTTCTGATAAGATCCTATCCAAATTTCCTCTGTGAGTATTTCTTGTATTCATTCCTCGTCTAGGAGGTGTACCTCTGATCCTGCCTGATCTGGTATTTCTCCTAAGTGGATACATATCATTATTATCTTGATATTCGCTTACGCTGGATGGGCCAGCTGCTGCGGCATCTAATTCAGCGAACAAGGTGTTATTAGAATAAGATAAATTCGATTCGATGCAATCTGCATTGCAAATTGGACATGTTGGTGTACTTTTTAAGTGGTTAATAATGCCATTTCTTAAGAAATGTATGTCTGCACGGTGTTGTTGCAGACAAAACTGTTAATGAAATGATTTCTTTGCATATGGCACAGCTGTTTTCAGCGCCGTGTGACACTTCCACTGCAGTACCTGAACTATGTTTGGCTGCCATCTTATTTTTACTAAAATAATTGTGAATATTTGGTTTGTCTTTCTTTATGTCGATCACTCCTATCAGAATTCTTAGTTGTATCTCTATTTGTGAATGGATTGTAGCTGGTCTATTGCCTCATGCTCTTGTTTACTTGAAAATCGGACAACATACGGACTTATTAAAGTGTAAGTATAATGTATTCCAAGAAAACCAATTGTAAACAAAGTTGAGTGGAGAAACATATTTTGATGAGCTTCAGTGGATTCAAAACAGTTGCCTTTGGTCGATTAACTCTCTTTCAAATTAAATCGAACGTTCCTAAATTTCACTTTCTCTTCCAAATCGATGCTCTCAATCTAATATATTAATTTATTGATGTTCGGAGGGGGATGGCTTTAACCTGGAAGGCACTCGATAAATAAACACGGAATAACTTTCGGGGTATTACGCGACGGGCGTATGTCTTTATTTGTATAATGGTAAATTGGTACTGACAAAGAAGAAGGCTTAAATCTAGCTTGGGGAGAGCGGATTAGCAGCTCTATGCACGAAAGTGCAGTGGAAGAGGGAGAGAGAGAGGAGTGTACGCGATCACACTGCCTCCGGAAAATAACGCCTTACGCTGAGCGCTCGTGGACGTGGAGAAGTGTGTGGTGATCCTGGCCACACGACTGGCATCGGTCGTCACTGCGGCAAGATCCAGTGGAATGGTGGTGGGCGAGGCAATTGACGCAGTATTTCTTCTCGATGACTGCTTGGAGCCGTTTCTCCGCGCTAAGCCGAAGAAAACGGTGGCACTTCCGAAGAGGATGGTTCCCTTGGCAGACTCGGCATGGGTAGGATAAAATACCTCGAGAACGTCTGCATTTCATCTCGTTGTACGGAACCCAGTAATTGGAAGAATGAGGAGCAGTTGTCACTCGTGTGGAGAACGAGGAAATTCTTTGGATCGGATCAGAAGCAGTATCAGGAGCAGTCGGTTCACTGGAGGAGCAGTTGCTTGGATGCAACAAAGTGTGATGCCGACCGTGACACTTGAAGCACTTGTGGGAGCTTGTGCAATTACGGAGTTGATGACCGCTTGCAAAGCAATTTAAGCACAACCGCTTCTTCTGAATATAAGATGTACGATCCTCTGTCGTCATCTGAAGGAAGCGTGGACATAAACGCACTGGATGGTTCTCTTTGGAACATACATCGCTACTTTTGGATATCGGAACAATCCTCGTACTGAAGGATTTCAGTATTCGTGGCGACTCGTCGGCGGGTGTCGTTTCTGACGGATGGAGGCGCAACTTAGTAGGATGTATAAACTCTATGGCCTCCAGAGTTCTATGGCGCTCAGCCAGGAAAGAGTCAAGTGCTAGCCACGTAGGAATGTCAGTCTTGTTCGGGATAGATTGCTCCCATAATGAGAGCGTCAGTTTTGGAAGCTTCGTGGAACACACATACACCAGGAGACAATCCCAATTATCCGTAGGAATGCCGGAAAAATTTAGGGATGTGAGGCAGTTTTGGATCGTATTTTGCAGCTCCTTTAAGGCTGCCGAAGATTCGTGTGCAATGGACTGCATGTTTAATAACTTTTTCAGTTGGCTATTCACCAGCGCTCGCTTGTTTTCGAAACGCTCAGATAGGTTTTTCCAGGCTGACCGGAAACCATCGTTGGTGAGTGGCGAATTGGAAACTACGAAATGAGCTTCACCACTAGTCTTGGCATATGCCAAGATAGATAGAACAACTTTTCAACAGGGGTCAGCGCAGGATTGTCTATATAGACCGCTGTGAAAAGGTCTCGGAAAGTCGGCCAGCGAATGTAATCGCCCGAGAAAACTTCTGTTTCGCACGGAGAAAGCTGACAGCCAGACGGATAGGAAGTTTGGGGCGGAACGGGTTGGATTTGAGCTGTTTTAGAAACGATCGTCTCGATCTGTTCCATGAGCTTTGCGGCACACCTTTCGTAAATAAAATAGGCATACTCGTATTTTGCCTTTAGAGTAGGTAAGGTGTCCCCCGTGCCCTCTAAGCCAACTGAAATTTGCTCTGAACAAGCTTCGTACTCTTTCTCGACCTTATCCCATAGCGCTCGGACTTGGTCGAGATGAATTTGGCACGTGTACTTGGATGGACTTGGTGCTGCTGGATTGCAGACTCTGGACTCGAAGTGACTCTGACGGTCACAGGTCATCGTAAATTTATTTAAACTGCAGGAAGTCATTCTGTATATATTTTACGAAAGTTTACTGTCTGCATATATATTTTTATATATTTAGAATTATTTATTTGTGGAAGCAGGATTGGAATTTAGGAACCAATCGGAATATATAAAATTAAATTTAATTTAATTTAATAACGAATTAATTGAATAATATTCTCTCTGCTGCAAAACGTATACGGTCACACTAATGCGGATATGGAAGCGCACTTGAATTTCTAACTGATTTAGTTAGTTGGAATTTTATAAAAATAATTTTAAATTATTTTGTGTGCCTGGACTTATTCAGTTGACCGCTGCTGTATTTGCAGCGGTACTGTTCTTGGAGATAAGGCGTGCGTGTGAATCTGTTTGTGCATTAGCCGTTGCGAATGCAAAATAGCGGAGACAACGGAGGCGGAAGAAAATTGCCAAAAGTCGGAGCGTCGACTTGTAGACGATTACGTATGTAATTGCAATGTGTATATGTTTATTTGACTTTAGCTCAGCTCAGGATAGAGCACGGGAGAGTAAATAAATAAATGCACAAATAAAGTCGGCGTTGCTGTGCCGTGGGTTATTGGATATATTTTATATACGAGTATATATTTGTAGAAGCAGTGGACTGTATTTTATTATTATTATCCAGGATAGGAATAAATATCTTTTCTTAATTGTTGGGGATTTATAATAAATATATTTATTTTATGTTGTGGAGTAAATTATTTAAATTATTAAAATTCAAGTGCCGGAATATTTGTAAGTGAAGGTATATAGTTATTTAATTTTATGTAAATTGCTAGTAGCGATCGTCGAGCAGTGGAGTGGACTGTATTGTATGTATATAGGAGAGTGTAAATAAATGCAAGCGGAACACAGTGAACGAAGAGAAAATTCGAATTGGAAGTTCCACTGTGGCTTATGGCATTTATTTAAATACAAATTTTTTAATTTAGGAACTGGCAGAAATGAATTGCACAATTTGTTTATAATAACCGGAATTGGAATCGGAAGCTGCCGTGGTGTCGGATCAATCGGACTCGGATTTAGACAAAATCATGGAAATGACCGGCAGCATTAATAGAATGTTCACTTATCTTGTGCGGTGTTAAAGCCACCGGAGCTGCTGGAATGGAATTATCCGGTTCTGATGGACCAAATGTTCGGAGGGGGATGGCTTTAACCTGAAAGGCACTCGATAATTAAACACGGAATAACTTTCGGGGTATTACGCGACGGGCGTATGTCTTTATTTGTATAATGGTAAATTGGTACTGACAAAGAAGAAGGCTTAAATCTAGGTAGGACTCCGGGTCTTGGGCGTCGTCGTCTTTCTCTCTCGTTCTCGGCACTTCTCGTCGCTCTGGCTTCCTCCCAGCTTCTCCTCGATCGGCGGCCAGCGTTGCGTCCAAGAAACCTCCTCTGCCGCCGATCTGCTGCCCGAGCGTTATCGCCTTCGGCCGCTAGTAAGCATTGGTGGCTTACGTGGCGGCGTCGAGCTTCGGCTCTGCCGAGGTGTATCGGCTCTGCCGCCGTGTGTTTGCTCTGCCCGGCTTGGCGGACAGCGTTGCGTCCGGCCAACGATCTGTTGGCCGAGCGTTATCGCCTTCGGCCGACTTGAAGCCTTGCCTGCTTACGTAGCGGCGTCGAGCTTCGGCTCGCCTTGCTGTCGATGACCTTCGGCTCTGCCGAGGTGGGCTCTGCCGGGTTGGTTGGCTCTGCCGCAATGGGCTCTGCCGCGAAGGGCTCTGCCGCGATAGACTGGCTCTGCCGCTGTTACGGGCTCTGCCAGGTGGCTTTGTATGTGTACGGGGTGTTAACCCCTATGTACACAAAGATGCCCCGTCTGGGGTTTTCTTTTCCCTAAGACCTACAAATTAAAACTATGATCCTATTCTAACTTACTATTACTACCTACATGTCTACAAATTCTAACCTACCTACATGTCTACAAATTCTATCCTATAAACTCTAACCTACCCTATATTTACAGAAGCCTAACCTACCTATATATTTACAAAACTTTAATCTATTTAAATACCAAACTTGTGAGGGAACCTATATGGTCCCTCACACTCCATCCCTTCCTCGGGGTGGCAGGGTGATCCGGACGTGTTGGCCATTGCGGGATACCTGCACCTGGTATCGTTGTCCCCCCTCTTCGTCGAGGTAACGCAGGCTTCGCCCTGCGTTTTGGCGCGCCCTTTCCTGCACCCGGTTGACGAGGGCGGCGGGGAGCCAGCCTTCCGGCGTGGCCCACCCGGCGGGTGGTCGGACCAGAGGCGGTGGGACCTCGTCGTCCTCCTCGCCGTCGTCGCCACCGCTGCCGTCGTCTCTGCTGACGTCGCTGCCGTCGTCGCCGTCGTCATTGCCGTTGCCGTCGACGATTTCCACGTCGTCGCTGCTGCCGTCGTCGCTGTTGCCCTCGACGATTTCCACGTCGTCGTCTTCCTCCTCGTCGAGGATGTAGACTTCCTCGGCGACGCCCTCGTCCTCGTCGGAGGAGGTGCTCGGCGATGGAGCCTCAACTGCGGGCCAGGGCGCCGGCCGACGTAAGGGGTTCCGGATGCACGGAACGCGCCCGGATGGAGCGAGTAGCGGGGGCGCGACTCCTCCCCGAAACCGCCACCGCCGAGCGTCCGTGGCTGGCATGGGCCGAACTTTGGCCACGGGGCGGTCTACCACGGTGCGGCCGAGGATGACGCGTTTTGGCGGAGATGGGGCGTCTGTGGCGTCTGGCGGGGGGGGCGCCGTGGTGGCGATGTCCAGCGGCCCGTGTGGTGGGGCGCCGTTCGCCCGCTGATTTGGGCCCGACTTAGGGCTCGCTGCTTGGCGGCCGCCGACGTAGTTGGCCCGTCGGGCGAGACCAGAAGCGCCAGGGAGTGCCGCCTGGTTTCGGTGGAGCAGGTGTGGCTGGTGGGCGTCGCACGGCCGGACTTCGCCAGATCCTGTACCTCGCCTCCCTGGACCGCCGCCGGCTCCTCCTCCAAGGAGGGCACACTCCGTCCTGTTTTGCTCGGGGAGCCGGTTACGCGGACGATGGAGGGGTCGTTTCCAGTGGCGGCCTCGTCCTCCGATACGTCCTCGTACACCGCCCCCAGCGGGTGTTTGTTGGGCTGGGAGGCGGTGGCCCCTGCTTTGGGACGCGGAGGTGTAAGTTCCGTATGGAACTCACCGAAACGGGCCTCCATTGGGACGTCCTCCTCTAGACAGTTCGCTTCCATCGGAGACGTAGCCTTCCAGAATGTCCTCTTCATCGGACAATCCTGGCGCCTCCTCGATATGAGGACCCTCCAGGTCAGGGTCCTCTTTCTTTAGGCCCGACTTGGCGTCGGCCTTGTAGACGCGCACGGCCACTCTCTCAAAGCCGTACCGAAGTAACCCCCCGTTCTTCGTCAGCACCTCAGCTGTCCCCTCATTGAGAGTCAGGACAACCTGGCGCCTCGGACCAACGGCCTCCTCGACCTTGGCTACTCGCCAGTCGGAGGAGGGGAAGTCGGGATTACTCAACTGCAGCAGCTTGAGTATCTTAGCCGGTTCCGCCGGCTTGTGGGACAGCCATGCTCTGGCTCTGGGCTTGCTGGGGATCTTGTCCCAGTCTACCGCTACGAGCTTCGCGCCTGGGTACACTTCACCCAATCCCGCGATCGCTCTCTTGTAGAAGGTGACCGACTCCGCGTCTTCGCATGCGATCACCTTCACGCCTCCTTGATGCCAACCTGCATCCTCACAACGGGGCAGTGCACCACCCGACACCAGCAGCTCCTCCACGAACTTATTGTGCAGTTCCCCAACAATCCAACGCCACTGGTCCCTCGGGATCTGTCCGTCAATGGAGCCCTCGTCCACCACTCCAATCAGGATCTTGCCTTTGGTAACCTCGGCGAAGGACCGCTGGGGCTGCACCCTAGAACGCTTCGGCTGCGGCGGCTGCACCTCCGTAGACCGCTGGCGTTTGGCGGCGCTCCTGCCCGCGTCTGTGCTGGTCTGTTGGGCGTTGGGGGCAGCTGCTCTTCCCGCCTTGACAGGCTGGAAGTCCGGCAGTATGCCTTTCGCCCAATTGATGAGACCCGCTTGTTCCGGGTCCGCCTCCATGGCCTTGTTGGCACGCGAAAGGATGAAGGCCGCTTTCCTACGCTCGTGGAATTGCGTCTTCTTCTTCCTCTGCTGCTGCTGAGCCGAGCTTCCTGGGTTGGATTTGCCTCTGGAGCCGCCCGCGGTCACGTCGAGGGCTTGCCCCCGATCACGCCGCTCGGCGGTCCCATTGGCTCACCCTTCCCAGTGGCACCGGCTTTCGGATCGAGGCGCTCCGAGGAGCTCACCTCTTCCTTCTTGGGCACTCGATCGCTAAGCGTCTTCGAGTTGTTATTGAGGGGGGTTTCCCCTGCCGCCTTTGAGGTTTGACGGTCACCTACATTTTTGTTGTTTTGTTTAGATAAGTTCATTTTTGTTCCCACGAGTATGCTGGGATGGGGATGGTCCGCCACGGTAGAGCCCGCATACCGTGGTAAGCCTAGTTTAAACTGATGGGTCGGCCGGTCCACCAGAGTTCGCATACTAGAGTCCAAACACCCCCCGGACACGCATCCCTCGGCATATGCTGTTCCACCTTGGATTGGGGTAATTTTTTGGGCAGGAGTTTTCTTCTCCCCGCCCGACTACCATTCGTCAGCATCCTCAGCAGAGACATGACCGTACTGGAACCTGCTTCCAGCCGCCCTCACGGGGAGAGTATAGTCGCACTTTCAACGGTGCGGACAGTTACGGCAGGTGATTTCTCACCCGTTAGTCCCCCTGTCCGCCCGCTGGCTGACGGCCAACTCATGATGTAAGCTAGGTTTCGAATTCCTAACTAATAATTCAACTAATTGTGCTTCGGAAGCTCCATTTTGCAGTATATCAATCAACCGTTCCATAGTTTCTTGGAGATTTTCAAAGGCTTCATTTTCTCCTTGCTTGCGTTTTCTGATTCCCTCCCAAATATCGTAATCTGTCTCTATATCTTCGAATCTTTTCCTAAATTCGCCACAAAATGTGTTCCAATCGAAATTCGGATTGTTTCGATGAAACTTCCAATACCAATCGCTTGCTTTTCCTGCAAACAGAAGGTACAAATGGTCACATAAAAGTCCGTAATCATTACCTAGATTTTGTTTGGTAAGTGAGCATATCCCGTAAATGAACTCATCAATCCTGATGCTCGTTTTGCTACCATCAAATTTTAATCCACATTTTTGAATAATTCCTGATACTTTTTCTGGGCTAACATATGAGCTTGTATTGCTCCTGTTTACGCCTCTTTCTTCTACATTGTTGTCTGAGTGTTGAGGGTAACGGTTTTGATCGGAATCGTTCCTACTCAAATCTCTATTTGGTTGAATATTGTCGGGTGTGTAATTTGTGTGTGTTGGTTGAGGTAATTGTAAGTTTTCCAATTGACTTTTAATAGATGTTTCTATAGCCTTCCCCAAGTAAGAGGTAAGATTATCCATAAGTTGAGCCTGTTGTTGGCTAACAGTAAACTGTATAAAGTTCATTAACTCTGGTTGAGTACCAAGAGCCATACTAGAAGTCGTTGGAGGTTCTGATAAGATCCTATCCAAATTTCCTCTGTGAGTATTTCTTGTATTCATTCCTCGTCTAGGAGGTGTACCTCTGATCCTGCCTGATCTGGTATTTCTCCTAAGTGGATACATATCATTATTATCTTGATATTCGCTTACGCTGGATGGGCCAGCTGCTGCGGCATCTAATTCAGCGAACAAGGTGTTATTAGAATAAGATAAATTCGATTCGATGCAATCTGCATTGCAAATTGGACATGTTGGTGTACTTTTTAAGTGGTTAATAATGCCATTTCTTAAGAAATGTATGTCTGCACGGTGTTGTTGCAGACAAAACTGTTAATGAAATGATTTCTTTGCATATGGCACAGCTGTTTTCAGCGCCGTGTGACACTTCCACTGCAGTACCTGAACTATGTTTGGCTGCCATCTTATTTTTACTAAAATAATTGTGAATATTTGGTTTGTCTTTCTTTATGTCGATCACTCCTATCAGAATTCTTAGTTGTATCTCTATTTGTTAATGGATTGTAGCTGGTCTATTGCCTCATGCTCTTGTTTACTTGAAAATCGGACAACATACGGACTTATTAAAGTGTAAGTATAATGTATTCCAAGAAAACCAATTGTAAACAAAGTTGAGTGGAGAAACATATTTTGATGAGCTTCAGTGGATTCAAAACAGTTGCCTTTGGTCGATTAACTCTCTTTCAAATTAAATCGAACGTTCCTAAATTTCACTTTCTCTTCCAAATCGATGCTCTCAATCTAATATATTAATTTATTGATGTTCGGAGGGGGATGGCTTTAACCTGGAAGGCACTCGATAAATAAACACGGAATAACTTTCGGGGTATTACGCGACGGGCGTATGTCTTTATTTGTATAATGGTAAATTGGTACTGACAAAGAAGAAGGCTTAAATCTAGCTTGGGGAGAGCGGATTAGCAGCTCTATGCACGAAAGTGCAGTGGAAGAGGGAGAGAGAGGAGTGTACGCGATCACACTGCCTCCGGAAAATAACGCCTTACGCTGAGCGCTCGTGGACGTGGAGAAGTGTGTGGTGATCCTGGCCACACGACTGGCATCGGTCGTCACTGCGGCAAGATCCAGTGGAATGGTGGTGGGCGAGGCAATTGACGCAGTATTTCTTCTCGATGACTGCTTGGAGCCGTTTCTCCGCGCTAAGCCGAAGAAAACGGTGGCACTTCCGAAGAGGATGGTTCCCTTGGCAGACTCGGCATGGGTAGGATAAAATACCTCGGGAACGTCTGCATTTCATCTCGTTGTACGGAACCCAGTAATTGGAAGAATGAGGAGCAGTTGTCACTCGTGTGGAGAACGAAGAAATTCTTTGAATCGGATCAGAAGCAGTATCAGGAGCAGTCGGTTCACTGGAGGAGCAGTGGCTTGGATGCAACAAAGTGTGATGCCGACCGTGACACTTGAAGCACTTGTGGGCGCTTGTGCAATTACGGAGTTGATGACCGCTTGCAAAGCAATTTAAGCACAACCGCTTCTTCTGGATATAAGATGTACGATCCTTTGTCGTCATCTGAAGGAAGCGTGGACATAAACGCACTGGATGGTTCTCTTTGGAACATACATCGCTACTTTTGGATATCGGAACAATCCTCGTACTGAAGGATTTCAGTATTCGTGGCGACTCGTCGGCGGGTGTCGTTTCTGACGGATGGAGGCGCAACTTAGTAGGATGTATAAACTCTATGGCCTCCAGAGTTCTATGGCGCTCAGCCAGGAAAGAGTCAAGTGCTAGCCACGTAGGAATGTCAGTCTTGTTCGGGATAGATTGCTCCCATAATGAGAGCGTCAGTTTTGGAAGCTTCGTGGAACACACATACACCAGGAGACAATCCCAATTATCCGTAGGAATGCCGGAAAAATTTAGGGATGTGAGGCAGTTTTGGATCGTATTTTGCAGCTCCTTTAAGGCTGCCGAAGATTCGTGTGCAATGGACTGCATGTTTAATAACTTTTTCAGTTGGCTATTCACCAGCGCTCGCTTGTTTTCGAAACGCTCAGATAGGTTTTTCCAGGCTGACCGGAAACCATCGTTGGTGAGTGGCGAATTGGAAACTACGAAATGAGCTTCACCACTAGTCTTGGCATATGCCAAGATAGATAGAACAACTTTTCAACAGGGGTCAGCGCAGGATTGTCTATATAGACCGCTGTGAAAAGGTCTCGGAAAGTCGGCCAGCGAATGTAATCGCCCGAGAAAACTTCTGTTTCGCACGGAGAAAGCTGACAGCCAGACGGATAGGAAGTTTGGGGCGGAACGGGTTGGATTTGAGCTGTTTTAGAAACGATCGTCTCGATCTGTTCCATGAGCTTTGCGGCACACCTTTCGTAAATAAAATAGGCATACTCGTATTTTGCCTTTATAGTAGGTAAGGTGTCCCCCGTGCCCTCTAAGCCAACTGAAATTTGCTCTGAACAAGCTTCGTACTCTTTCTCGACCTTATCCCATAGCGCTCGGACTTGGTCGAGATGAATTTGGCACGTGTACTTGGATGGACTTGGTGCTGCTGGATTGCAGACTCTGGACTCGAAGTGACTCTGACGGTCACAGGTCATCGTAAATTTATTTAAACTGCAGGAAGTCATTCTGTATATATTTTACGAAAGTTTACTGTCTGCATATATATTTTTATATATTTAGAATTATTTATTTGTGGAAGCAGGATTGGAATTTAGGAACCAATCGGAATATATAAAATTAAATTTAATTTAATTTAATAACGAATTAATTGAATAATATTCTCTCTGCTGCAAAACGTATACGGTCACACTAATGCGGATATGGAAGCGCACTTGAATTTCTAACTGATTTAGTTAGTTGGAATTTTATAAAAATAATTTTAAATTATTTTGTGTGCCTGGACTTATTCAGTTGACCGCTGCTGTATTTGCAGCGGTACTGTTCTTGGAGATAAGGCGTGCTTGTGAATCTGTTTGTGCATTAGCCGTTGCGAATGCAAAATAGCGGAGACAACGGAGGCGGAAGAAAATTGCCAAAAGTCGGAGCGTCGACTTGTAGACGATTACGTATGTAATTGCAATGTGTATATGTTTATTTGACTTTAGCTCAGCTCAGGATAGAGCACGGGAGAGTAAATAAATAAATGCACAAATAAAGTCGGCGTTGCTGTGCCGTGGGTTATTGGATATATTTTATATACGAGTATATATTTGTAGAAGCAGTGGACTGTATTTTATTATTATTATCCAGGATAGGAATAAATATCTTTTCTTAATTGTTGGGGATTTATAATAAATATATTTATTTTATGTTGTGGAGTAAATTATTTAAATTATTAAAATTCAAGTGCCGGAATATTTGTAAGTGAAGGTATATAGTTATTTAATTTTATGTAAATTGCTAGTAGCGATCGTCGAGCAGTGGAGTGGACTGTATTGTATGTATATAGGAGAGTGTAAATAAATGCAAGCGGAACACAGTGAACGAAGAGAAAATTCGAATTGGAAGTTCCACTGTGGCTTATGGCATTTATTTAAATACAAATTTTTTTAATTTAGGAACTGGCAGAAATGAATTGCACAATTTGTTTATAATAACCGGAATTGGAATCGGAAGCTGCCGTGGTGTCGGATCAATCGGACTCGGATTTAGACAAAATCATGGAAATGACCGGCAGCATTAATAGAATGTTCACTTATCTTGTGCGGTGTTAAAGCCACCGGAGCTGCTGGAATGGAATTATCCGGTTCTGATGGACCAAATGTTCGGAGGGGGATGGCTTTAACCTGAAAGGCACTCGATAATTAAACACGGAATAACTTTCGGGGTATTACGCGACGGGCGTATGTCTTTATTTGTATAATGGTAAATTGGTACTGACAAAGAAGAAGGCTTAAATCTAGGTAGGACTCCGGGTCTTGGGCGTCGTCGTCTTTCTCTCTCGTTCTCGGCACTTCTCGTCGCTCTGGCTTCCTCCCAGCTTCTCCTCGATCGGCGGCCAGCGTTGCGTCCAAGAAACCTCCTCTGCCGCCGATCTGCTGCCCGAGCGTTATCGCCTTCGGCCGCTAGTAAGCATTGGTGGCTTACGTGGCGGCGTCGAGCTTCGGCTCTGCCGAGGTGTATCGGCTCTGCCGCCGTGTGTTTGCTCTGCCCGGCTTGGCGGACAGCGTTGCGTCCGGCCAACGATCTGTTGGCCGAGCGTTATCGCCTTCGGCCGACTTGAAGCCTTGCCTGCTTACGTAGCGGCGTCGAGCTTCGGCTCGCCTTGCTGTCGATGACCTTCGGCTCTGCCGAGGTGGGCTCTGCCGGGTTGGTTGGCTCTGCCGCAATGGGCTCTGCCGCGAAGGGCTCTGCCGCGATAGACTGGCTCTGCCGCTGTTACGGGCTCTGCCAGGTGGCTTTGTATGTGTACGGGGTGTTAACCCCTATGTACACAAAGATGCCCCGTCTGGGGTTTTCTTTTCCCTAAGACCTACAAATTAAAACTATGATCCTATTCTAACTTACTATTACTACCTACATGTCTACAAATTCTAACCTACCTACATGTCTACAAATTCTAACCTACCTACATGTCTACAAATTCTATCCTATAAACTCTAACCTACCCTATATTTACAGAAGCCTAACCTACCTATATATTTACAAAACTTTAATCTATTTAAATACCAAACTTGTGAGGGAACCTATATGGTCCCTCACACTCCATCCCTTCCTCGGGGTGGCAGGGTGATCCGGACGTGTTGGCCATTGCGGGATACCTGCACCTGGTATCGTTGTCCCCCCTCTTCGTCGAGGTAACGCAGGCTTCGCCCTGCGTTTTGGCGCGCCCTTTCCTGCACCCGGTTGACGAGGGCGGCGGGGAGCCAGCCTTCCGGCGTGGCCCACCCGGCGGGTGGTCGGACCAGAGGCGGTGGGACCTCGTCGTCCTCCTCGCCGTCGTCGCCACCGCTGCCGTCGTCTCTGCTGACGTCGCTGCCGTCGTCGCCGTCGTCATTGCCGTTGCCGTCGACGATTTCCACGTCGTCGCTGCTGCCGTCGTCGCTGTTGCCCTCGACGATTTCCACGTCGTCGTCTTCCTCCTCGTCGAGGATGTAGACTTCCTCGGCGACGCCCTCGTCCTCGTCGGAGGAGGTGCTCGGCGATGGAGCCTCAACTGCGGGCCAGGGCGCCGGCCGACGTAAGGGGTTCCGGATGCACGGAACGCGCCCGGATGGAGCGAGTAGCGGGGGCGCGACTCCTCCCCGAAACCGCCACCGCCGAGCGTCCGTGGCTGGCATGGGCCGAACTTTGGCCACGGGGCGGTCTACCACGGTGCGGCCGAGGATGACGCGTTTTGGCGGAGATGGGGCGTCTGTGGCGTCTGGCGGGGGGCGCCGTGGTGGCGATGTCCAGCGGCCCGTGTGGTGGGGCGCCGTTCGCCCGCTGATTTGGGCCCGACTTAGGGCTCGCTGCTTGGCGGCCGCCGACGTAGTTGGCCCGTCGGGCGAGACCAGAAGCGCCAGGGAGTGCCGCCTGGTTTCGGTGGAGCAGGTGTGGCTGGTGGGCGTCGCACGGCCGGACTTCGCCAGATCCTGTACCTCGCCTCCCTGGACCGCCGCCGGCTCCTCCTCCAAGGAGGGCACACTCCGTCCTGTTTTGCTCGGGGAGCCGGTTACGCGGACGATGGAGGGGTCGTTTCCAGTGGCGGCCTCGTCCTCCGATACGTCCTCGTACACCGCCCCCAGCGGGTGTTTGTTGGGCTGGGAGGCGGTGGCCCCTGCTTTGGGACGCGGAGGTGTAAGTTCCGTATGGAACTCACCGAAACGGGCCTCCATTGGGACGTCCTCCTCTAGACAGTTCGCTTCCATCGGAGACGTAGCCTTCCAGAATGTCCTCTTCATCGGACAATCCTGGTGCCTCCTCGATATGAGGACCCTCCAGGTCAGGGTCCTCTTTCTTTAGGCCCGACTTGGCGTCGGCCTTGTAGACGCGCACGGCCACTCTCTCAAAGCCGTACCGAAGTAACCCCCGTTCTTCGTCAGCACCTCAGCTGTCCCCTCATTGAGAGTCAGGACAACCTGGCGCCTCGGACCAACGGCCTCCTCGACCTTGGCTACTCGCCAGTCGGAGGAGGGGAAGTCGGGATTACTCAACTGCAGCAGCTTGAGTATCTTAGCCGGTTCCGCCGGCTTGTGGGACAGCCATGCTCTGGCTCTGGGCTTGCTGGGGATCTTGTCCCAGTCTACCGCTACGAGCTTCGCGCATGGGTACACTTCACCCAATCCCGCGATCGCTCTCTTGTAGAAGGTGACCGACTCCGCGTCTTCGCATGCGATCACCTTCACGCCTCCTTGATGCCAACCTGCATCCTCACAACGGGGCAGTGCACCACCCGACACCAGCAGCTCCTCCACGAACTTATTGTGCAGTTCCCCAACAATCCAACGCCACTGGTCCCTCGGGATCTGTCCGTCAATGGAGCCCTCGTCCACCACTCCAATCAGGATCTTGCCTTTGGTAACCTCGGCGAAGGACCGCTGGGGCTGCACCCTAGAACGCTTCGGCTGCGGCGGCTGCACCTCCGTAGACCGCTGGCGTTTGGCGGCGCTCCTGCCCGCGTCTGTGCTGGTCTGTTGGGCGTTGGGGGCAGCTGCTCTTCCCGCCTTGACAGGCTGGAAGTCCGGCAGTATGCCTTTCGCCCAATTGATGAGACCCGCTTGTTCCGGGTCCGCCTCCATGGCCTTGTTGGCACGCGAAAGGATGAAGGCCGCTTTCCTACGCTCGTGGAATTGCGTCTTCTTCTTCCTCTGCTGCTGCTGAGCCGAGCTTCCTGGGTTGGATTTGCCTCTGGAGCCGCCCGCGGTCACGTCGAGGGGCTTGCCCCCGATCACGCCGCTCGGCGGTCCCATTGGCTCACCCTTCCCAGTGGCACCGGCTTTCGGATCGAGGCGCTCCGAGGAGCTCACCTCTTCCTTCTTGGGCACTCGATCGCTAAGCGTCTTCGAGTTGTTATTGAGGGGGTTTCCCTGCCGCCTTTGAGGTTTGACGGTCACCTACATTTTTGTTGTTTTGTTTAGATAAGTTCATTTTTGTTCCCACGAGTATGCTGGGATGGGGATGGTCCGCCACGGTAGAGCCCGCATACCGTGGTAAGCCTAGTTTAAACTGATGGGTCGGCCGGTCCACCAGAGTTCGCATACTAGAGTCCAAGCACCCCCCGGACACGCATCCCTCGGCATATGCTGTTCCACCTTGGATTGGGGTAATTTTTTGGGCAGGAGTTTTCTTCTCCCCGCCCGACTACCATTCGTCAGCATCCTCAGCAGAGACATGACCGTACTGGAACCTGCTTCCAGCCGCCCTCACGGGGAGAGTATAGTCGCACTTTCAACGGTGCGGACAGTTACGGCAGGTGATTTCTCACCCGTTAGTCCCCCTGTCCGCCCGCTGGCTGACGGCCAACTCATGATGTAAGCTAGGTTTCGAATTCCTAACTAATAATTCAACTAATTGTGCTTCGGAAGCTCCATTTTGCAGTATATCAATCAACCGTTCCATAGTTTCTTGGAGATCTTCAAAGGCTTCATTTTCTCCTTGCTTGCGTTTTCTGATTCCCTCCCAAATATCGTAATCTGTCTCTATATCTTCGAATCTTTTCCTAAATTCGCCACAAAATGTGTTCCAATCGAAATTCGGATTGTTTCGATGAAACTTCCAATACCAATCGCTTGCTTTTCCTGCAAACAGAAGGTACAAATGGTCACATAAAAGTCCGTAATCATTACCTAGATTTTGTTTGGTAAGTGAGCATATCCCGTAAATGAACTCATCAATCCTGATGCTCGTTTTGCTACCATCAAATTTTAATCCACATTTTTGAATAATTCCTGATACTTTTTCTGGGCTAACATATGAGCTTGTATTGCTCCTGTTTACGCCTCTTTCTTCTACATTGTTGTCTGAGTGTTGAGGGTAACGGTTTTGATCGGAATCGTTCCTACTCAAATCTCTATTTGGTTGAATATTGTCGGGTGTGTAATTTGTGTGTGTTGGTTGAGGTAATTGTAAGTTTTCCAATTGACTTTTAATAGATGTTTCTATAGCCTTCCCCAAGTAAGAGGTAAGATTATCCATAAGTTGAGCCTGTTGTTGGCTAACAGTAAACTGTATAAAGTTCATTAACTCTGGTTGAGTACCAAGAGCCATACTAGAAGTCGTTGGAGGTTCTGATAAGATCCTATCCAAATTTCCTCTGTGAGTATTTCTTGTATTCATTCCTCGTCTAGGAGGTGTACCTCTGATCCTGCCTGATCTGGTATTTCTCCTAAGTGGATACATATCATTATTATCTTGATATTCGCTTACGCTGGATGGGCCAGCTGCTGCGGCATCTAATTCAGCGAACAAGGTGTTATTAGAATAAGATAAATTCGATTCGATGCAATCTGCATTGCAAATTGGACATGTTGGTGTACTTTTTAAGTGGTTAATAATGCCATTTCTTAAGAAATGTATGTCTGCACGGTGTTGTTGCAGACAAAACTGTTAATGCAATGATTTCTTTGCATATGGCACAGCTGTTTTCAGCGCCGTGTGACACTTCCACTGCAGTACCTGAACTATGTTTGGCTGCCATCTTATTTTTACTAAAATAATTGTGAATATTTGGTTTGTCTTTCTTTATGTCGATCACTCCTATCAGAATTCTTAGTTGTATCTCTATTTGTTAATGGATTGTAGCTGGTCTATTGCCTCATGCTCTTGTTTACTTGAAAATCGGACAACATACGGACTTATTAAAGTGTAAGTATAATGTATTCCAAGAAAACCAATTGTAAACAAAGTTGAGTGGAGAAACATATTTTGATGAGCTTCAGTGGATTCAAAACAGTTGCCTTTGGTCG
The DNA here is from genome assembly GCA_018903765.1 of Drosophila aff. chauvacae BK-2020. Taxonomy (NCBI): domain Eukaryota; kingdom Metazoa; phylum Arthropoda; class Insecta; order Diptera; family Drosophilidae; genus Drosophila; species Drosophila aff. chauvacae BK-2020. The sequence goes on along the minus strand of JAEIGO010000057.1, from coordinate 22,907 downwards.
ATTAACTCTCTTTCAAATTAAACCGAACGTTCCTAAATTTCACTTTCTCTTCCAAATCGATGCTCTCAATCTAATATATTAATTTATTGATGTTCGGAGGGGGATGGCTTTAACCTGGAAGGCACTCGATAAATAAACACGGAATAACTTTCGGGGTATTACGCGACGGGCGTATGTCTTTATTTGTATAATGGTAAATTGGTACTGACAAAGAAGAAGGCTTAAATCTAGCTTGGGGAGAGCGGATTAGCAGCTCTATGCACGAAAGTGCAGTGGAAGAGGGAGAGAGAGGAGTGTACGCGATCACACTGCCTCCGGAAAATAACGCCTTACGCTGAGCGCTCGTGGACGTGGAGAAGTGTGTGGTGATCCTGGCCACACGACTGGCATCGGTCGTCACTGCGGCAAGATCCAGTGGAATGGTGGTGGGCGAGGCAATTGACGCAGTATTTCTTCTCGATGACTGCTTGGAGCCGTTTCTCCGCGCTAAGCCGAAGAAAACGGTGGCACTTCCGAAGAGGATGGTTCCCTTGGCAGACTCGGCATGGGTAGGATAAAATACCTCGAGAACGTCTGCATTTCATCTCGTTGTACGGAACCCAGTAATTGGAAGAATGAGGAGCAGTTGTCACTCGTGTGGAGAACGAGGAAATTCTTTGGATCGGATCAGAAGCAGTATCAGGAGCAGTCGGTTCACTGGAGGAGCAGTTGCTTGGATGCAACAAAGTGTGATGCCGACCGTGACACTTGAAGCACTTGTGGGAGCTTGTGCAATTACGGAGTTGATGACCGCTTGCAAAGCAATTTAAGCACAACCGCTTCTTCTGAATATAAGATGTACGATCCTCTGTCGTCATCTGAAGGAAGCGTGGACATAAACGCACTGGATGGTTCTCTTTGGAACATACATCGCTACTTTTGGATATCGGAACAATCCTCGTACTGAAGGATTTCAGTATTCGTGGCGACTCGTCGGCGGGTGTCGTTTCTGACGGATGGAGGCGCAACTTAGTAGGATGTATAAACTCTATGGCCTCCAGAGTTCTATGGCGCTCAGCCAGGAAAGAGTCAAGTGCTAGCCACGTAGGAATGTCAGTCTTGTTCGGGATAGATTGCTCCCATAATGAGAGCGTCAGTTTTGGAAGCTTCGTGGAACACACATACACCAGGAGACAATCCCAATTATCCGTAGGAATGCCGGAAAAATTTAGGGATGTGAGGCAGTTTTGGATCGTATTTTGCAGCTCCTTTAAGGCTGCCGAAGATTCGTGTGCAATGGACTGCATGTTTAATAACTTTTTCAGTTGGCTATTCACCAGCGCTCGCTTGTTTTCGAAACGCTCAGATAGGTTTTTCCAGGCTGACCGGAAACCATCGTTGGTGAGTGGCGAATTGGAAACTACGAAATGAGCTTCACCACTAGTCTTGGCATATAGATAGAACAACTTTTCAACAGGGGTCAGCGCAGGATTATCTATATAGACCGCTGTGAAAAGGTCTCGGAAAGTCGGCCAGCGAATGTAATCGCCCGAGAAAACTTCTGTTTCGCACGGAGAAAGCTGACAGCCAGACGGATAGGAAGTTTGGGGCGGAACGGGTTGGATTTGAGCTGTTTTAGAAACGATCGTCTCGATCTGTTCCATGAGCTTTGCGGCACACCTTTCGTAAATAAAATAGGCATACTCGTATTTTGCCTTTAGAGTAGGTAAGGTGTCCCCCGTGCCCTCTAAGCCAACTGAAATTTGCTCTGAACAAGCTTCGTACTCTTTCTCGACCTTATCCCATAGCGCTCGGACTTGGTCGAGATGAATTTGGCACGTGTACTTGGATGGACTTGGTGCTGCTGGATTGCAGACTCTGGACTCGAAGTGACTCTGACGGTCACAGGTCATCGTAAATTTATTTAAACTGCAGGAAGTCATTCTGTATATATTTTACGAAAGTTTACTGTCTGCATATATATTTTTATATATTTAGAATTATTTATTTGTGGAAGCAGGATTGGAATTTAGGAACCAATCGGAATATATAAAATTAAATTTAATTTAATTTAATAACGAATTAATTGAATAATATTCTCTCTGCTGCAAAACGTATACGGTCACACTAATGCGGATATGGAAGCGCACTTGAATTTCTAACTGATTTAGTTAGTTGGAATTTTATAAAAATAATTTTAAATTATTTTGTGTGCCTGGACTTATTCAGTTGACCGCTGCTGTATTTGCAGCGGTACTGTTCTTGGAGATAAGGCGTGCGTGTGAATCTGTTTGTGCATTAGCCGTTGCGAATGCAAAATAGCGGAGACAACGGAGGCGGAAGAAAATTGCCAAAAGTCGGAGCGTCGACTTGTAGACGATTACGTATGTAATTGCAATGTGTATATGTTTATTTGACTTTAGCTCAGCTCAGGATAGAGCACGGGAGAGTAAATAAATAAATGCACAAATAAAGTCGGCGTTGCTGTGCCGTGGGTTATTGGATATATTTTATATACGAGTATATATTTGTAGAAGCAGTGGACTGTATTTTATTATTATTATCCAGGATAGGAATAAATATCTTTTCTTAATTGTTGGGGATTTATAATAAATATATTTATTTTATGTTGTGGAGTAAATTATTTAAATTATTAAAATTCAAGTGCCGGAATATTTGTAAGTGAAGGTATATAGTTATTTAATTTTATGTAAATTGCTAGTAGCGATCGTCGAGCAGTGGAGTGGACTGTATTGTATGTATATAGGAGAGTGTAAATAAATGCAAGCGGAACACAGTGAACGAAGAGAAAATTCGAATTGGAAGTTCCACTGTGGCTTATGGCATTTATTTAAATACAAATTTTTTTAATTTAGGAACTGGCAGAAATGAATTGCACAATTTGTTTATAATAACCGGAATTGGAATCGGAAGCTGCCGTGGTGTCGGATCAATCGGACTCGGATTTAGACAAAATCATGGAAATGACCGGCAGCATTAATAGAATGTTCACTTATCTTGTGCGGTGTTAAAGCCACCGGAGCTGCTGGAATGGAATTATCCGGTTCTGATGGACCAAATGTTCGGAGGGGGATGGCTTTAACCTGAAAGGCACTCGATAATTAAACACGGAATAACTTTCGGGGTATTACGCGACGGGCGTATGTCTTTATTTGTATAATGGTAAATTGGTACTGACAAAGAAGAAGGCTTAAATCTAGGTAGGACTCCGGGTCTTGGGCGTCGTCGTCTTTCTCTCTCGTTCTCGGCACTTCTCGTCGCTCTGGCTTCCTCCCAGCTTCTCCTCGATCGGCGGCCAGCGTTGCGTCCAAGAAACCTCCTCTGCCGCCGATCTGCTGCCCGAGCGTTATCGCCTTCGGCCGCTAGTAAGCATTGGTGGCTTACGTGGCGGCGTCGAGCTTCGGCTCTGCCGAGGTGTATCGGCTCTGCCGCCGTGTGTTTGCTCTGCCCGGCTTGGCGGACAGCGTTGCGTCCGGCCAACGATCTGTTGGCCGAGCGTTATCGCCTTCGGCCGACTTGAAGCCTTGCCTGCTTACGTAGCGGCGTCGAGCTTCGGCTCGCCTTGCTGTCGATGACCTTCGGCTCTGCCGAGGTGGGCTCTGCCGGGTTGGTTGGCTCTGCCGCAATGGGCTCTGCCGCGAAGGGCTCTGCCGCGATAGACTGGCTCTGCCGCTGTTACGGGCTCTGCCAGGTGGCTTTGTATGTGTACGGGGTGTTAACCCCTATGTACACAAAGATGCCCCGTCTGGGGTTTTCTTTTCCCTAAGACCTACAAATTAAAACTATGATCCTATTCTAACTTACTATTACTACCTACATGTCTACAAATTCTAACCTACCTACATGTCTACAAATTCTAACCTACCTACATGTCTACAAATTCTATCCTATAAACTCTAACCTACCCTATATTTACAGAAGCCTAACCTACCTATATATTTACAAAACTTTAATCTATTTAAATACCAAACTTGTGAGGGAACCTATATGGTCCCTCACACTCCATCCCTTCCTCGGGGTGGCAGGGTGATCCGGACGTGTTGGCCATTGCGGGATACCTGCACCTGGTATCGTTGTCCCCCCTCTTCGTCGAGGTAACGCAGGCTTCGCCCTGCGTTTTGGCGCGCCCTTTCCTGCACCCGGTTGACGAGGGCGGCGGGGAGCCAGCCTTCCGGCGTGGCCCACCCGGCGGGTGGTCGGACCAGAGGCGGTGGGACCTCGTCGTCCTCCTCGCCGTCGTCGCCACCGCTGCCGTCGTCTCTGCTGACGTCGCTGCCGTCGTCGCCGTCGTCATTGCCGTTGCCGTCGACGATTTCCACGTCGTCGCTGCTGCCGTCGTCGCTGTTGCCCTCGACGATTTCCACGTCGTCGTCTTCCTCCTCGTCGAGGATGTAGACTTCCTCGGCGACGCCCTCGTCCTCGTCGGAGGAGGTGCTCGGCGATGGAGCCTCAGCTGCGGGCCAGGGCGCCGGCCGACGTAAGGGGTTCCGGATGCACGGAACGCGCCCGGATGGAGCGAGTAGCGGGGCGCGACTCCTCCCCGAAACCGCCACCGCCGAGCGTCCGTGGCTGGCATGGGCCGAACTTTGGCCACGGGGCGGTCTACCACGGTGCGGCCGAGGATGACGCGTTTTGGCGGAGATGGGGCGTCTGTGGCGTCTGGCGGGGGGGCGCCGTGGTGGCGATGTCCAGCGGCCCGTGTGGTGGGGCGCCGTTCGCCCGCTGATTTGGGCCCGACTTAGGGCTCGCTGCTTGGCGGCCGCCGACGTAGTTGGCCCGTCGGGCGAGACCAGAAGCGCCAGGGAGTGCCGCCTGGTTTCGGTGGAGCGGTGGGGTTGGTGGGCGTCGCCCGGCCGGACGGCGCCAGATCCTGCCCCTTGCCTCCCTGGACCGCCGTCGGCTCCTCCTCCAAGGAGGGCACACTCCGTCCTGTTTTGCTCGGGGAGTCGGTTACGCGGACGATGGAGGGGTCGTTTCCAGTGGCGGCCTCGTCCTCCGATACGTCCTCGTACACCGCCCCCAGCGGGTGTTTGTTGGGCTGGGAGGCGGTGGCCCCTGCTTTGGGACGCGGAGGTGTAAGTTCCGTATGGAGCTCACCGAAACGGGCCTCCATTGGGACGTCCTCCTCTAGACAGTTCGCTTCCATCGGAGACGTAGCCTTCCAGAATGTCCTCTTCATCGGACAATCCTGGCGCCTCCTCGATATGAGGACCCTCCAGGTCAGGGTCCTCTTTCTTTAGGCCCGACTTGGCGTCGGCCTTGTAGACGCGCACGGCCACTCTCTCAAAGCCGTACCGAAGTAACCCCCCGTTCTTCGTCAGCACCTCAGCTGTCCCCTCATTGAGAGTCAGGACAACCTGGCGCCTCGGACCAACGGCCTCCTCGACCTTGGCTACTCGCCAGTCGGAGGAGGGGAAGTCGGGATTACTCAACTGCAGCAGCTTGAGTATCTTAGCCGGTTCCGCCGGCTTGTGGGACAGCCATGCTCTGGCTCTGGGCTTGCTGGGGATCTTGTCCCAGTCTACCGCTACGAGCTTCGCGCCTGGGTACACTTCACCCAATCCCGCGATCGCTCTCTTGTAGAAGGTGACCGACTCCGCGTCTTCGCATGCGATCACCTTCACGCCTCCTTGATGCCAACCTGCATCCTCACAACGGGGCAGTGCACCACCCGACACCAGCAGCTCCTCCACGAACTTATTGTGCAGTTCCCCAACAATCCAACGCCACTGGTCCCTCGGGATCTGTCCGTCAATGGAGCCCTCGTCCACCACTCCAATCAGGATCTTGCCTTTGGTAACCTCGGCGAAGGACCGCTGGGGCTGCACCCTAGAACGCTTCGGCTGCGGCGGCTGCACCTCCGTAGACCGCTGGCGTTTGGCGGCGCTCCTGCCCGCGTCTGTGCTGGTCTGTTGGGCGTTGGGGCAGCTGCTCTTCCCGCCTTGACAGGCTGGAAGTCCGGCAGTATGCCTTTCGCCCAATTGATGAGACCCGCTTGTTCCGGGTCCGCCTCCATGGCCTTGTTGGCACGCGAAAGGATGAAGGCCGCTTTCCTACGCTCGTGGAATTGCGTCTTCTTCTTCCTCTGCTGCTGCTGAGCCGAGCTTCCTGGGTTGGATTTGCCTCTGGAGCCGCCCGCGGTCACGTCGAGGGGCTTGCCCCGATCACGCCGCTCGGCGGTCCCATTGGCTCACCCTTCCCAGTGGCACCGGCTTTCGGATCGAGGCGCTCCGAGGAGCTCACCTCTTCCTTCTTGGGCACTCGATCGCTAAGCGTCTTCGAGTTGTTATTGAGGGGGTTTCCCCTGCCGCCTTTGAGGTTTGACGGTCACCTACATTTTTGTTGTTTTGTTTAGATAAGTTCATTTTTGTTCCCACGAGTATGCTGGGATGGGGATGGTCCGCCACGGTAGAGCCCGCATACCGTGGTAAGCCTAGTTTAAACTGATGGGTCGGCCGGTCCACCAGAGTTCGCATACTAGAGTCCAAGCACCCCCCGGACACGCATCCCTCGGCATATGCTGTTCCACCTTGGATTGGGGTAATTTTTTGGGCAGGAGTTTTCTTCTCCCCGCCCGACTACCATTCGTCAGCATCCTCAGCAGAGACATGACCGTACTGGAACCTGCTTCCAGCCGCCCTCACGGGGAGAGTATAGTCGCACTTTCAACGGTGCGGACAGTTACGGCAGGTGATTTCTCACCCGTTAGTCCCCCTGTCCGCCCGCTGGCTGACGGCCAACTCATGATGTAAGCTAGGTTTCGAATTCCTAACTAATAATTCAACTAATTGTGCTTCGGAAGCTCCATTTTGCAGTATATCAATCAACCGTTCCATAGTTTCTTGGAGATCTTCAAAGGCTTCATTTTCTCCTTGCTTGCGTTTTCTGATTCCCTCCCAAATATCGTAATCTGTCTCTATATCTTCGAATCTTTTCCTAAATTCGCCACAAAATGTGTTCCAATCGAAATTCGGATTGTTTCGATGAAACTTCCAATACCAATCGCTTGCTTTTCCTGCAAACAGAAGGTACAAATGGTCACATAAAAGTCCGTAATCATTACCTAGATTTTGTTTGGTAAGTGAGCATATCCTGTAAATGAACTCATCAATCCTGATGCTCGTTTTGCTACCATCATATTTTAATCCACATTTTTGAATAATTCCTGATACTTTTTCTGGGCTAACATATGAGCTTGTATTGCTCCTGTTTACGCCTCTTTCTTCTACATTGTTGTCTGAGTGTTGAGGGTAACGGTTTTGATCGGAATCGTTCCTACTCAAATCTCTATTTGGTTGAATATTGTCGGGTGTGTAATTTGTGTGTGTTGGTTGAGGTAATTGTAAGTTTTCCAATTGACTTTTAATAGATGTTTCTATAGCCTTCCCCAAGTAAGAGGTAAGATTATCCATAAGTTGAGCCTGTTGTTGGCTAACAGTAAACTGTATAAAGTTCATTAACTCTGGTTGAGTACCAAGAGCCATACTAGAAGTCGTTGGAGGTTCTGATAAGATCCTATCCAAATTTCCTCTGTGAGTATTTCTTGTATTCATTCCTCGTCTAGGAGGTGTACCTCTGATCCTGCCTGATCTGGTATTTCTCCTAAGTGGATACATATCATTATTATCTTGATATTCGCTTACGCTGGATGGGCCAGCTGCTGCGGCATCTAATTCAGCGAACAAGGTGTTATTAGAATAAGATAAATTCGATTCGATGCAATCTGCATTGCAAATTGGACATGTTGGTGTACTTTTTAAGTGGTTAATAATGCCATTTCTTAAGAAATGTATGTCTGCACGGTGTTGTTGCAGACAAAACTGTTAATGCAATGATTTCTTTGCATATGGCACAGCTGTTTTCAGCGCCGTGTGACACTTCCACTGCAGTACCTGAACTATGTTTGGCTGCCATCTTATTTTTACTAAAATAATTGTGAATATTTGGTTTGTCTTTCTTTATGTCGATCACTCCTATCAGAATTCTTAGTTGTATCTCTATTTGTTAATGGATTGTAGCTGGTCTATTGCCTCATGCTCTTGTTTACTTGAAAATCGGACAACATACGGACTTATTAAAGTGTAAGTATAATGTATTCCAAGAAAACCAATTGTAAACAAAGTTGAGTGGAGAAACATATTTTGATGAGCTTCAGTGGATTCAAAACAGTTGCCTTTGGTCGATTAACTCTCTTTCAAATTAAACCGAACGTTCCTAAATTTCACTTTCTCTTCCAAATCGATGCTCTCAATCTAATATATTAATTTATTGATGTTCGGAGGGGATGGCTTTAACCTGGAAGGCACTCGATAAATAAACACGGAATAACTTTCGGGGTATTACGCGACGGGCGTATGTCTTTATTTGTATAATGGTAAATTGGTACTGACAAAGAAGAAGGCTTAAATCTAGCTTGGGGAGAGCGGATTAGCAGCTCTATGCACGAAAGTGCAGTGGAAGAGGGAGAGAGAGAGGAGTGTACGCGATCACACTGCCTCCGGAAAATAACGCCTTACGCTGAGCGCTCGTGGACGTGGAGAAGTGTGTGGTGATCCTGGCCACACGACTGGCATCGGTCGTCACTGCGGCAAGATCCAGTGGAATGGTGGTGGGCGAGGCAATTGACGCAGTATTTCTTCTCGATGACTGCTTGGAGCCGTTTCTCCGCGCTAAGCCGAAGAAAACGGTGGCACTTCCGAAGAGGATGGTTCCCTTGGCAGACTCGGCATGGGTAGGATAAAATACCTCGAGAACGTCTGCATTTCATCTCGTTGTACGGAACCCAGTAATTGGAAGAATGAGGAGCAGTTGTCACTCGTGTGGAGAACGAGGAAATTCTTTGGATCGGATCAGAAGCAGTATCAGGAGCAGTCGGTTCACTGGAGGAGCAGTTGCTTGGATGCAACAAAGTGTGATGCCGACCGTGACACTTGAAGCACTTGTGGGAGCTTGTGCAATTACGGAGTTGATGACCGCTTGCAAAGCAATTTAAGCACAACCGCTTCTTCTGAATATAAGATGTACGATCCTCTGTCGTCATCTGAAGGAAGCGTGGACATAAACGCACTGGATGGTTCTTTTGGAACATACATCGCATCTTTTGGATATCGGAACAATCCTCGTACTGAAGGATTTCAGTATTCGTGGCGACTCGTCGGCGGGTGTCGTTTCTGACGGATGGAGGCGCAACTTAGTAGGATGTATAAACTCTATGGCCTCCAGAGTTCTATGGCGCTCAGCCAGGAAAGAGTCAAGTGCTAGCCACGTAGGAATGTCAGTCTTGTTCGGGATAGATTGCTCCCATAATGAGAGCGTCAGTTTTGGAAGCTTCGTGGAACACACATACACCAGGAGACAATCCCAATTATCCGTAGGAATGCCGGAAAAATTTAGGGATGTGAGGCAGTTTTGGATCGTATTTTGCAGCTCCTTTAAGGCTGCCGAAGATTCGTGTGCAATGGACTGCATGTTTAATAACTTTTTCAGTTGGCTATTCACCAGCGCTCGCTTGTTTTCGAAACGCTCAGATAGGTTTTTCCAGGCTGACCGGAAACCATCGTTGGTGAGTGGCGAATTGGAAACTACGAAATGAGCTTCACCACTAGTCTTGGCATATGCCAAGATAGATAGAACAACTTTTCAACAGGGGTCAGCGCAGGATTGTCTATATAGACCGCTGTGAAAAGGTCTCGGAAAGTCGGCCAGCGAATGTAATCGCCCGAGAAAACTTCTGTTTCGCACGGAGAAAGCTGACAGCCAGACGGATAGGAAGTTTGGGGCGGAACGGGTTGGATTTGAGCTGTTTTAGAAACGATCGTCTCGATCTGTTCCATGAGCTTTGCGGCACACCTTTCGTAAATAAAATAGGCATACTCGTATTTTGCCTTTAGAGTAGGTAAGGTGTCCCCCGTGCCCTCTAAGCCAACTGAAATTTGCTCTGAACAAGCTTCGTACTCTTTCTCGACCTTATCCCATAGCGCTCGGACTTGGTCGAGATGAATTTGGCACGTGTACTTGGATGGACTTGGTGCTGCTGGATTGCAGACTCTGGACTCGAAGTGACTCTGACGGTCACAGGTCATCGTAATTTTATTTAAACTGCAGGAAGTCATTCTGTATATATTTTACGAAAGTTTACTGTCTGCATATATATTTTTATATATTTAGAATTATTTATTTGTGGAAGCAGGATTGGAATTTAGGAACCAATCGGAATATATAAAATTAAATTTAATTTAATTTAATAACGAATTAATTGAATAATATTCTCTCTGCTGCAAAACGTATACGGTCACACTAATGCGGATATGGAAGCGCACTTGAATTTCTAACTGATTTAGTTAGTTGGAATTTTATAAAAATAATTTTAAATTATTTTGTGTGCCTGGACTTATTCAGTTGACCGCTGCTGTATTTGCAGCGGTACTGTTCTTGGAGATAAGGCGTGCTTGTGAATCTGTTTGTGCATTAGCCGTTGCGAATGCAAAATAGCGGAGACAACGGAGGCGGAAGAAAATTGCCAAAAGTCGGAGCGTCGACTTGTAGACGATTACGTATGTAATTGCAATGTGTATATGTTTATTTGACTTTAGCTCAGCTCAGGATAGAGCACGGGAGAGTAAATAAATAAATGCACAAATAAAGTCGGCGTTGCTGTGCCGTGGGTTATTGGATATATTTTATATACGAGTATATATTTGTAGAAGCAGTGGACTGTATTTTATTATTATTATCCAGGATAGGAATAAATATCTTTTCTTAATTGTTGGGGATTTATAATAAAATATATTTATTTTATGTTGTGGAGTAAATTATTTAAATTATTAAAATTCAAGTGCCGGAATATTTGTAAGTGAAGGTATATAGTTATTTAATTTTATGTAAATTGCTAGTAGCGATCGTCGAGCAGTGGAGTGGACTGTATTGTATGTATATAGGAGAGTGTAAATAAATGCAAGCGGAACACAGTGAACGAAGAGAAAATTCGAATTGGAAGTTCCACTGTGGCTTATGGCATTTATTTAAATACAAATTTTTTTAATTTAGGAACTGGCAGAAATGAATTGCACAATTTGTTTATAATAACCGGAATTGGAATCGGAAGCTGCCGTGGTGTCGGATCAATCGGACTCGGATTTAGACAAAATCATGGAAATGACCGGCAGCATTAATAGAATGTTCACTTATCTTGTGCGGTGTTAAAGCCACCGGAGCTGCTGGAATGGAATTATCCGGCTCTGATGGACCAAATGTTCGGAGGGGGATGGCTTTAACCTGAAAGGCACTCGATAATTAAACACGGAATAACTTTCGGGGTATTACGCGACGGGCGTATGTCTTTATTTGTATAATGGTAAATTGGTACTGACAAAGAAGAAGGCTTAAATCTAGGTAGGACTCCGGGTCTTGGGCGTCGTCGTCTTTCTCTCTCGTTCTCGGCACTTCTCGTCGCTCTGGCTTCCTCCCAGCTTCTCCTCGATCGGCGGCCAGCGTTGCGTCCAAGAAACCTCCTCTGCCGCCGATCTGCTGCCCGAGCGTTATCGCCTTCGGCCGCTAGTAAGCATTGGTGGCTTACGTGGCGGCGTCGAGCTTCGGCTCTGCCGAGGTGTATCGGCTCTGCCGCCGTGTGTTTGCTCTGCCCGGCTTGGCGAACAGCGTTGCGTCCGGCCAACGATCTGTTGGCCGAGCGTTATCGCCTTCGGCCGACTTGAAGCCTTGCCTGCTTACGTAGCGGCGTCGAGCTTCGGCTCGCCTTGCTGTCGATGACCTTCGGCTCTGCCGAGGTGGGCTCTGCCGGGTTGGTTGGCTCTGCCGCAATGGGCTCTGCCGCGAAGGGCTCTGCCGCGATAGACTGGCTCTGCCGCTGTTACGGGCTCTGCCAGGTGGCTTTGTATGTGTACGGGGTGTTAACCCCTATGTACACAAAGATGCCCCGTCTGGGGTTTTCTTTTCCCTAAGACCTACAAATTAAAACTATGATCCTATTCTAACTTACTATTACTACCTACATGTCTACAAATTCTAACCTACCTACATGTCTACAAATTCTAACCTACCTACATGTCTACAAATTCTATCCTATAAACTCTAACCTACCCTATATTTACAGAAGCCTAACCTACCTATATATTTACAAAACTTTAATCTATTTAAATACCAAACTTGTGAGGGAACCTATATGGTCCCTCACACTCCATCCCTTCCTCGGGGTGGCAGGGTGATCCGGACGTGTTGGCCATTGCGGGATACCTGCACCTGGTATCGTTGTCCCCCCTCTTCGTCGAGGTAACGCAGGCTTCGCCCTGCGTTTTGGCGCGCCCTTTCCTGCACCCGGTTGACGAGGGCGGCGGGGAGCCAGCCTTCCGGCGTGGCCCACCCGGCGGGTGGTCGGACCAGAGGCGGTGGGACCTAGTCGTCCTCCTCGCCGTCGTCGCCACCGCTGCCGTCGTCTCTGCTGACGTCGCTGCCGTCGTCGCCGTCGTCATTGCCGTTGCCGTCGATGATTTCCACGTCGTCGCTGCTGCCGTCGTCGCTGTTGCCCTCGACGATTTCCACGTCGTCGTCTTCCTCCTCGTCGAGGATGTAGACTTCCTCGGCGACGCCCTCGTCCTCGTCGGAGGAGGTGCTCGGCGATGGAGCCTCAGCTGCGGGCCAGGGCGCCGGCCGACGTAAGGGGTTCCGGATGCACGGAACGCGCCCGGACGGAGCGAGTAGCGGGGGCGCGACTCCTCCCCGAAACCGCCACCGCCGAGCGTCCGTGGCTGGCATGGGCCGAACTTTGGCCACGGGGCGGTCTACCACGGTGCGGCCGAGGATGACGCGTTTTGGCGGAGATGGGGCGTCTGTGGCGTCTGGCGGGGGGGGCGCCGTGGTGGCGATGTCCAGCGGCCCGTGTGGTGGGGCGCCGTTCGCCCGCTGATTTGGGCCCGACTTAGGGCTCGCTGCTTGGCGGCCGCCGACGTAGTTGGCCCGTCGGGCGAGACCAGAAGCGCCAGGGAGTGCCGCCTGGTTTCGGTGGAGCAGGTGTGGCTGGTGGGCGTCGCACGGCCGGACTTCGCCAGATCCTGTACCTCGCCTCCCTGGACCGCCGCCGGCTCCTCCTCCAAGGAGGGCACACTCCGTCCTGTTTTGCTCGGGGAGCCGGTTACGCGGACGATGGAGGGGTCGTTTCCAGTGGCGGCCTCGTCCTCCGATACGTCCTCGTACACCGCCCCCAGCGGGTGTTTGTTGGGCTGGGAGGCGGTGGCCCCTGCTTTGGGACGCGGAGGTGTAAGTTCCGTATGGAACTCACCGAAACGGGCCTCCATTGGGACGTCCTCCTCTAGACAGATGTCTAGGACGTCGTCCAGCGTCAAGCCCTCGCACCAGGAGGGGCTGAGCGGGGGAGAGCCGGCTGTGAAGAGGGGCGGCGGTGATGGTAGCCTCACCAGTGGTGGCGTCTCCGGCGTAGTCTGGTATGATATGGGGACCAGCGGTAGTGGGGAGGATTGCGTCCGGTTTAGCCGCGGATCCCTTTCCATTGTTTCCGTTAATTTTTTTTCAAATTTTTCTGGTTGTTTGCCGCTCGCAGGTGTGGTTTTCTTGTCTATTGCGCAGGTTGAGTTATCGCGTTATCCCTTTTATCGATCGTTCGATTGCCGCGAAACGCGGTCATCGACCCCTTTGCTTTCCACCGGTCTGGTCACTCGGTGTGCGAGCTTTGAAAGCTGCGCATGCGGTGAAAGCTGTGAAAGCTTGCCAATCTTTTATATGCAATTGGTGATCATCTGGCGGCCTGGAGATGTTTCATTATTTTCGCTGATCCGGGAAACACCAGGCGGGTGTGTTTTGTTTCCCAGCGGGGGTTTTTCTCCTGCCGCAGGTCCGAGAAGCACCAGGCGAGTGTGTTTTTCCCTCCAGCGGGGGGTGGGGACGTTGGCTGAGCGCACCCAGCATCAAGTGGCCCCCCTGACACTCTGGTCTCCTCGACCAGGACGTGAGCGTGGCGACCATGATGACCCTTGCCCGCGATGGTATTGTCGGTGGGCGGGATCTGCTCCTGGTCTTCGTTGGTTATAGTCTCGTCGGCTCCGTGGGTTCCCGCGTGTTCTGTTTCTGTGCTGGTCTCCTGGTCCTCGGTGTGGGCGTCATCGCTGTCCTGATGATAGGGTTTTAGGTCCTGGAGGCCAGTCGTACGGCGTCGGCGGCTTCTGGTGTCCTGTAACCTGACTACGTTCGGCGAGAGGAATTTTACGACCCGATAGGGCTCATCGTATCTTGCCGCCAGTTTAGCGGCGAATCCTTCGGCCGCGTTAGAGAGTCCGTGCCGGCACACGAGAACTGAAGAACCTAGTGCTGGTCTCCATTCCCGCCGCCGGAGGTTGTAGTGCCGGCCTTGCTCAGCGGAGGCCCGTTCGGCGTTGGTGCGGGCGATTTGAAAAATGTTGCGGAGCCGCTGGCTCTTTTCTTCCGGCGGAGTCAAGGCTGTTCCTCGTCCTGGGGTTACCTCATCGTAGAGTGCGTTGGGCAAGCGTGGTTCCCTCCCTTGGACAAGGAAGGCGGGGCTGAATCCGGTCGTGTCCGATACGCTACTATTGACAGCTAGCGATATCTCCGGGAGTAGCTGGTCCCAAGTATTCTGTGGCGTGTCGCCAATATATTGTGCTATCATGGTTTTTACGGTCCGGTTTGCCCGTTCCGTGGGGTTTTGCTGCGGCGTGTATGGCGCCGTGTGTTGCAACTCCATTCCCAGGGATTTGCAAAACGCCTAGAATCCTCGGCTCGTAAATTGCGTCCCATTGTCGCACACCAGGGTTTTTTGGGACTCCGAACCAGCTGAGAATTCGCTCCCGAAAGGCTCGTTCTAAATGTGGCACTGTGGCCCGGCGCATGGGGATAAGCTCGACCCACGGTATTCCCTTGTTTCGAGCGTGGGAGTGGCCCCACGAAGTCAGCGCAGAGTATCTGAAAGGGCTCGTCCACTTGGCGAGTGAACATTTTCCCGGCTGGTTTCTCCTGGCTTGCTTTGAATCTCTGGCAACTGGGGCATCGCCGGACGTAGATCGCTACCTCCCGGAATAGCCCGGGCCAGTAGTATTTCTGGGCCACCCTCGTGCAAGTTTTGCGCACTCCCAGGTGCCCAGCAGTAGGATGATCATGGCATTCCTGTAGTACGCGTCCTCGAAAGTTGGTGCCCACGCACAGTTTCCACGGAGTGTAATCTTCCTCCTCAGAGCGCAGTCCTAAGCGCCTGTACAGTTGCCCGTTTTCCTCCCTGTAATCCGGATATTTCGTCGGTTCCTGGTGGATTTTCCCCAACATCTTGGTAATCCATTTGCAGGAATTTTCCCGCACCTGTGCCTGCTGGAGGGTGGCGAGCGGTTGGCGCGATAGCGCGTCGGTGACCAAATTTTGCGCCCCGCGCCGATAGTTTATGTCGTATTGGAATTGTTGTAATTCCAGCGCCCACCGAGCTATCCGGCCTGTTGGGTTATCTATGGAGTTTAACCACTTGAGCGAGTGGTGGTCCGTGAGGACCTCAAATCTATAGCCCTCTAGGTAGCAGCGCATTTTGCGCACTGCCCAAACTATTGCGAGACATTCCTTTTCCGTGACTGAATAATTTCGTTCGGCGGTATTTAGCCGGCGGCTGGCGTATGCGATAACCCGTTCCTGTTGCTCTATGGTTTGGGTGAGCACAGTCCCAATACCATAGTCGTTGGCGTCCGTCTGTAGCACGAATTTTCCCCCGAAATCGGGACAAGCGAGGATTGGTGCCTTGGTCAGGAGATCTTTCAAGGATCGAAAAGCTTGCTCCTGCTTTGTCGCCCAGTCCCATTTCCGACCCTTCTTGAGGAGCGCGGTCATTGGCTCGACCACGTCGGCGAAGTTTGGCACGAAACGTCGATACCAAGACGCTATGCCGAGGCAGCGGCGAAGTTCCTTAAGATTCGTTGGCGGTATTAGTTCCCGTATGGCGGCAACCTTTTCCGGGTCCGTATGAATCCCTGCTTCGCTGATCACATGTCCCAGATAGCGTATGCTTCGTTGGAAGAACTGACACTTGTCCCTGTTGAGACGAAGGTTGGCTTCCCTCAGTCGTCGGAACACCTCGCGTAGGTTCCGCACGTGTTCCTGCAGCGTAGCCCCGATCACGATGATGTCATCGAGATAGGCAAAGGCATGCGGTTCCATGTCTGGGCCAATGACGGTGCCCAGGGCCCTCTGGAAGGTTGCCGGGGCCGAGTGTAAGCCGAAGGGCATCACCTTCGGCGACGGTGAACGCTGTGCATTCACGGCTGGCGACGGCCACTGGTAGCTGCCAATATCCGTTTTTCAGATCCAGTGTCGAAATGTAGCGGGCATGCCGTAGCCGCTCTAGTATGTGGTGAATCCTGGGTAAGGGGTACGCGTCGGGGACGGAGTTCTCGTTTAATTGCCTATAGTCGACGCACATCCTGATGTCACCGTTCTTTTTGGAGGCGATGACGATTGGCGCACTATGCGGGCTCTTTGAAGGTTCGATCCTTCCATCGCGAAGTAGCTCGTCAATCTGCTGATCGATGATGGCTCTCATGGCGGGATTCCTTGGGTGGTATCTTTGTTTGAGGGGTTTATTACTCCTCATGGTGATAGTGTGTTCGGCGATGTGTGATACGCCGGCCAAAGTGTCAAAACGGGACAGTTCCCATTCGAGGAAAGGCCTGACCCATGGCTCTGGGTAGTTCTCGGAGTGGTCGTTGGGCGGTGGTTCTTCCGCCGAGTCGTACTCGGCGGTGTCCGTTCCGCAAGAGGGACTGTGTGTTGGTGCTAATGTTTCCTGGTCCTGGAATCGGACCCGTTTCACTTCTCGGCGAAAAGGATTACACTGAACAGCCGTTGCGTCCAGGGCGGGCAAAGCCTTGACCCAGCTTGAAGTGCCGGGCTCACCCTCGTAGGTGACCCGGGCTGATATACCTGTTGATGTGGCCGTGTCCGGACCGTCGTGTGGTGTTTGAATCCGTGGCGCGGCTGGTGGTGATGTGATCGGTGGCGGTCTGAGTGCCAAGTCGGGGTCGTGCCCAGGAGACGCCAGAGAGGTGGCTTTTCGTTTATGTTTATTTTCAAGGGGTGGCTGGAGGGTGAGTTTAATTCCCCCGCACTGGAGTGTCGCTGCTCCGTAGCATAAGAAGTCCATCCCCAGGAGAAGTTCGTCCAACACCTCCGTCATTATGAGGACGGAGAGATTGACTTCGCCCAGCTGAACTGTTACCCGGAGCGCTTGTGTTACTTCTCGGTCGGATCCGTCTGCCAGTGTGACCTGGGACCTGACGGCTCGTAGATTCTTTCCGTCTTTTAATTGTTTCGCCAGGCTCTCGCTCATGAAGCTGTTCGAGGCCCCCGTATCCAGGGTAGCGGGGAGGAGTCGTCCCTCGACCGTAACCCAGGCGCAGATACGGTGGTGGTCCTGCTGGATAGCAGTTCTTAGTTCCTTCGGGGGTTTGGAGGGGTCCTCGGGCAGTTCCCGGATGCTCGAGGCCCTTGATCGTTTCCCTGAGCCGGGGTCCGACAGCAGTCGATAGTCCGTACGCCCTGCCGGCCACAGTCCCAGCAGAACAGGGTCCGCGGGTTGCGACATTCTGCAGCGAAATGACCGGTCTGGCAACTATTTCGGCAAGCGTTGCCTGGGTCTGTGGCTTGTCGGGCGGGAGGCTCCTGGCTCTGACTCCCGCTCGGATAACGGCGGGTATTATCGGTGCCGGTGCTCCGGGGTCTTGGGGGCTGTGTTACGACGGGTGGCGGGTGCCCCCGGTTCCGTGTAGTCTGATTACCCGTGACGATTTCCAGTTCGGCTCGGCCGGTAGGATAACCCCTTATGGCTCGGCCCCCGCGGCTACGAGCGACCTCGTAATTTACCACGAGCTGGGTGAGCTCGGATAAGGTTAGGAAGTCCTGTCGTCGAGTGGCTGGCGAAAATCCTCCATCTGAACCCTCCAAGAGGGCGCCGGCTGGGCAATGGGCACTGTATTATCCCGGACGGATAATGAACTGCTGCTTGCTCCGTCCGCGGTAATACAGTGTCTAGCTAAGGCAACGGTTCAATTCCTTCTGCTGGAAAAGCCGGAGGAAATGAATCATCTGCCATGGGTGGAGGTGCCTGGCGGTTAGGCATAAAACGCAGCCTGGCGGTAGGCATAAAACGCAAGTGGGTGGTTCCCCGGAAAACTAACCAGTTTCTTCTGGAATATGGACGAACGAAACATTTCAACTCGGGCTGGGATATCAGCCCAAACGTCGGTGGAAGGCGTGACTGCTACCACCGGCGGGCACGGAGGGGAGCAATCCTCTCTGCGTGTGGCCAGCGGTCACACCTCTAGCATGACGGGAGCAGGTCGTGCCAGTTGTACTGCTACTGCCAAGAAACAAACGCAGAGCAAACTATGCCGCTCAGGTGCCGCAGTCGATACAGACACGGGCCTGGAGAGCGCGCAGCTCACACTTGAGGAGGAGAATATCCTACTCCGCTCGCCAGTACCAGGCACCAGCTCCCCGCGCAGGGACGGGCCGAAACGGTCTAGCGAGGGGAGGAAGGCGAAGGCGAAGAAGCTGACCTCTCCCAAGAGGAGAAGGCAAAGCTAGCCTTGCCAGCAAGAGGCAACGCTCCGCCGAGAGCGCCACTAAAGACGCTCCGGCGAGCAAGCGGCAACGCGGGTCCAAGCAGGTAGGCCCTCCACCTAAGGCGAAGAAGCCTCAGAGGGCACAGAAAGTCAGTGAGGGGACCAAACGACATCTGATCGTGGCACTCATCGACCGTAACGACGAAAACGGAAAGATGTCCGAAGAACGGTGGAAGGCGGTGCACACGAGGCTCGTCGAAGTGCTGTTTGCACGGAGTGATGATGACTCCCTTGGTCCCATGCCCACTTTCGATGGTGCGGGGTGGCTAAATGGGGTCAAAATCCTGAAGTGCATGGACGACCCGACTCGGAAGTGGCTGACGCAAACGGTTAGCCAGATGGAGGCGTTGTGGGAGGGGGCCAAACTGGAGGTGGTGGACAGGGAGCTAATCCCATCCATACCGAAGGCGAAGGTACTCTTCCCCATCGTCATCCAAGGTGGCCGGGCGCTGAAGCTGCTACAGCGCCAAAACCCCGATATTCCCACCGCAGATTGGAAGGTGCTGCACATTGCGACCCCGACACCCAAAGAGGGGGGCCAGTGCGCAGTCCTTCAGATCAACAAAGCGGCGGAGGACATCCTGTACCCCAGATACGGGAAGATGACGTGGGACATGGGTAGCGTTTACCTGCGCCTCAAAAAGCGCCACCCGGGGGACAAGGACGCGCATACCCTGCAGGCAGGCGAGGTGGAGAAGGACCTAGGTCTGGATTCCATTGTTGCCGCCCAGGAACTGACCCTCGACGTCTCGGAGGAGGAGGAGGACGGTGACCTGACAGTGATAGTCAACCCGTCCCGAGCTGACCCAGGTACCCATGACACTAAGGGTACTGCAGCTCAACCTCCATAAGAGCAAAATCGCGTCGGCGGAACTCCTGATTGCCATGGAGCAAGGGTCCGTCGACATCGCTTTGGTCCAGGAGCCGTGTGTTGCCTCGGGCAATTCCATTGCCGGACTGAAGTCCTCAGCACACCATGTGTTCTACGCACCAACGGTAAGCAGGAACAGAACCGCCGTACTCGTACGGAAGGGTCTCCACGCTAACCTTATGTCTCGTTACAGCACGGATGACCTGACTGTGGTGATGCTTGAAAGCAAGAAGAAGCGCCTCCTGGCAGCTTCCCTGCTACATGGCCCATGACAGATCAGCCCCACCCGAGGAACTCAGGAGCCTGGTGGAAGCCAGCCCGAACGACCAGCAACTGCTCATGGGTGCAGACGCCAACGCACATCACTGCGTGTGGGGAAGCCCCGACATAAACGACAGAGGTGAGTCACTCCTAGACTTTTTACTATCCACTAACATATGTATAGCGAACGTGGGGGAGGAGCATACCTTCGTAGGTCCCACCTCCTCGAACGTGCTAGACTTAACACTCACAAAGGGACAATGTACAATGGTATCAGAATGGAGAGTCCTTGAGAGACCATCATTCTCAGATCATAAGTACATACAATTCCAATACGATTTCGATCATTCTCCCGAACCAACCGTCTTTAGGAACCCCCGGAACACTAACTGGGGAAAGTTTAGGAAGACAATCTCAACACGACTCGCGACTGGCCCGGGCCTAGTAAAATCCGCTGAAGACATAGAAAAGTCCCTAGAGACCCTCTCCAAGGAACTACTAGATGCGCAACGCGCAGCATGCCCAACTTCTAGAGCTAGAAAGAGGACTAGGCCACCCTGGTGGAACAGTAATCTTTCGCTCCTACGCAATAACCTCAGAGAATTCTTCAAAATCGCCAAAGAGGCGAAAGAGGATGTGATTGATGAGGAATACAGAATCCTACTTAGGGATTACAAGAAGGAAATACGCAGGGCACAAAGAAGCTCGTGGAGAAACTTCTGCTTCAATATCGAGACGGCCCCAGAAACGGCTAGACTCCGGAAGTTGCTATCGAAGCAACCCACCATACAGAGTCAGCTCAAACGCGACGACGGACAGTGGACTGAGGGCAGCGAGGATGCCCTAACAGCACTAATGCATGCTCACTTCCCAGGATGCACCGAGATATCCGATGCCAACAAGCACCAGGATCTCGCACTTGGAGAAGAGAGTCTCCCAACAGATCTAATATCCTCTAGAAGAATCCAATGGGCTATAGATTTCTTCGCGGGAATAAAAGCAAGCCCAAAAGATTACAGGCCGATTAGCCTTACCTCATTCATACTTAAGACGCTAGAAAAGCTGTTGGACATACACTTCAGAAACGATGTGGGACGACTGCTGTCATCCAACCAGCACGCTTACACGAAAGGGAAATCAGTGGAGACGGCACTACACTCGTTAGTAGCCACCATTGAGAGAGCCCTGCATAACAATGAATTTGCTCTAGGAGTGTTTGTGGATATATCCGGAGCATTTAACAACGTGACCACAGACGCTATAATGGACCGCCTAGAAGCGGCCAACACGCCCCCCGCCATCAGCTTGTGGATAAGAAATCTACTAAGCTGTAGGCGGGTACAATCCGATTGGGGCACAGCCTCCACGGTGAAAGGAGCACACAGGGGCACGCCGCAAGGCGGGGTCCTGTCGCCTCTCCTGTGGAATCTGGTGGTGATCAAGACATTCGAGAGGAAGGCCCCAAAGATAACAGCTTATGCTGACGACATAAGCATAATTATCACGGGAGTCTGCCCATCGACCCTCAGCTCGATTATGGAATCAACACTCAGGGAGATATGTGAGTGGGCGAAGAATGTAGGACTCAGTATCAACGCGGACAAGACGGACCTCATTCTCTTCACCAAGAGATACAAGGTTCCGCTATGGGTCCCCCCGAAAATTAACTCAACCAGGCTAACCCCGAAAACACAAGTCAAATACATCGGAATTGTATTAGACAGCAAGCTGGCATGGAAGCCCAATGTATTAGAGAGGGTAAAAAAGGCCACCATAGCGCTATATGCATCCAAGAAGATGCTTAGCAGCACATGGGGCCTCTCACCCGCCCTAATGCACTGGGTCTATAAATCGGTGGTGCGTCCGACTCTGCTGTTTGGAGTCTTAGAGTCGTAGCAAGCTATGGAAAAGAAAACATACAACAAGCTCATGGAGAGAACTCAGCGGCAGGCACTGCTCTGCATAACAGGGGCGCTGAGGTCAACCCCCACAAAAGCGCTCGAAACTATAATAGGAGTTGATCCCCTAGACATCCACGCGCAACTGATTGCAGGAAAGCGACAACGCCTAGTTGCATCAGGGAATCTTCAGGGATTCGGGCATAGTTCAATTGGTAGAAACATGAGCAGTATATCGACTACATGGTTACCAGAACGTGCCCGGATGTAATACAACTACATTCATGCGACCAGATGACTGGAAAACAGGTCATGCAGACCATGCTCAACACCTCAATATATACACCGACGGCTCCAAATGGAAGGAGGAGTTGGACGGATATACTGCACAGACCCTGAAATGAGACTGTCGTATAAGCTACCAAGCCAATGCAGCATATTCCAGGCGGAAGTATTCGCCATAGGGAAAGCGGCAGAGCTTGCGCAGAGCACAGATCGCCCATACGAAGCGGTCAACTTGTTCGTAGACAGTCAAGCGGCGATAAGATCCATGCAATCGTCAGCGGTCAGTTCCAAAAATGTACTGGCAAGCAGGGAGGCACTAGATATCCTCAGCACGACTACGTCAGTGCGGATGTACTGGGTTCCCAGCCACCAGGGCATCGATGGTAACGAGACGGCCGACGAACTTGCAAAGGAAGGCGTAGGACTGCCGAATGAAAGAATAGAAAACGTTCCTGTCTCCCTAAGAACACTCCAAAGCGAGCTAGAGAGACGGGCCGACATACAAGCCAACAGCAGGTGGAGGAGTAATTCCACAACCTGCAAAATATCAAAAATCATGTGCAAAGAGCGCAACGCAAAACTTAGTCACTACGTGCTGCATCTTCCAAGGAAAGATTGCAGACTGCTAGTGGGAATTCTCACAGGTCACTGCCTAGCTGCGGCACATGCAGTCAAGCTGGGCATTACCGAAAACGCCAAATGCCGGAAGTGTGATGAATCCGAGGCAACTGAAAACTTGGAGCATCTCATTTGCAAATGTCCGGCCCTAGCAAGGGCAAGAATAAAATACCTAGGCGCTTCGGTTCTGGCATCGCTAGAAGATGCCTCCAGGAAGAAGCCAGGCGAACTACTTGCCTTCGCGAAAAACACCTCGATCCTTAATGATTTCGAAAATCGGGTAAACACACTCTAGGTCCATTCAGAAAAATCTTTCGGACAGCTAAGGGCCATATTGGC